>VZZY01021078.1:931461-1043255 GCA_013400335.1 Eurystomus gularis | reverse complement strand
TTTTTTGGAATCCATTAGTTCGCCAAGAGGTTTTATTTGTTGACTGATTGAAAGCCAGTCCCAGAACAGAGCCATTGTAACCATTTATAGACTCGGAGCCCAGTGCAAGCTCTGGTTCTGCTGCGATCACTGCAGGAGAATGCTCCTCCTTGGACTTGAATAAACTTCCTGGGATGAATATTTGAGCGTATTAATTTAACATCTCTGATTCTGAAAGAGTTCCTCTGTATTTGCTTTGAATATTTAAGTTTTAATGCGCATCCCTGAATGAAACTAGACTGCATGAACAAGCAGGTTTCCTCATAATAAGGAAAAAAAAAAAATTAACTATTCAAACAACACTCGGAATGTTTGATTCTCGCTCATATTACGTAACACGTACCACTTAAGCTCCGCAACAACTGTAAAAAGTAATTATTGATATTCTTCTAGTAATTACAGATTGCTCAGCACAGCAGATACTGATAAGCAGGTGAGATGTTCTGCAGGGTGTCACTGTGTGTCACCACGATCAGTATGGCCGGGCACGGCGCATCTCGCCTTGTGCCACCACAACATAAGCTCTGTGTGGCCTCTCACACTTCCATCTTTACAATGGTACCATTTCCCAGCTTTGTTTATCACTATCCTTGCAACTGCCTGAATCAGCCTGTGAATCTGGTTTATTCTTGTTGCCAAGATTGCCTGTTACTTCTGCCAGTGAGGGGTGTCTGGTTTGAATATTGGCATTAGCACGGGGTCTGGTAGCAGGAGTAAGTCCATTATAGCCACATTATTTGGGTCTAGCTAACGCTGGAACTGGCAGACATCCTCTAAAACTCACTGCAGCCAATTTTAGGGTTTTTTTCCACATAAATGAAACACCTCTTAAAGCCATCCCCATGCAAGCAAATGCATGTTTTCGTACACTTCAGCTGGAGGAGGTTTTAAAAGCTTCTCATAGTGGCAGCAACAGGTAAGAGAGCTTCGAGGCAGAATGAGATGTTTCCCCTGTTCCCTTGCAGGTTGATATCTGTGGGTTTGGCTACTTCGCAGCCTTGCTGTTGGCTCTGGGGCCAGCTCCCCTGAAACGGGACCCTGTTGAGTGTCCCATCCCACCACAGGCAACCCTACATACTGTTAGCATCATATGCATTCAGCCCTCTTTTTCAATAAGGTCTGAATTTTAATAGCCAGAGCGCTGTGCAAATCAATTTTCCTTTATTGCTTCTTCCTTCCTTACCTTCATGCCTCTTTTCTGGAGGGGTCCTCAGTGGACGTGGGGAAAGAGGAGAAGTTGAAAGAAATGCCTACAATCCTGATGCACATCATTCCCAGCACACAGGCAAGTGACTCCTCAACCTAAAATCCCAGAATTTTAACTAAGCCTGGATTGAGCATATGTGTGAGGGGAGCTGGGTTTGAGCAGCCCTCTGGCAGCCCATAATTCACAGGAAAGAAAGGAACTTGTCCTGCTGGCACGGCACAGTCTGCCCTTGGATGGCTCTGCTGCAAAATGTCCCCTAAATTATGGCAAGTGAAGTGCCTGGGTGGATAGTGTCTGACACATGCTCATGTGTTATTTGCATGGACAGCTCGTGTGAACCCATTTAGTAAAACACATGGCCCAGGTCCTGTGCTTCCATAAACTGTCACAACCCCAACAGCTCCAAGTTGCTCATTTGACAGGGCAACTTCTTGGGAGGCACATTGGGAACTTCTCTTGACCTCCTCATGGGTTTTGGTGGATATCTGCTCCAGGTCTGCTCTGCATCAGCCCACCCTTGCGTGGCTGCAGCTTTCCTATCCCTCCAGATCCCTTGTTTATTATGCCTTATGAAGTCTGCTCATAGTCCAGATGATTTGCAGAGTAAATAACTCTGCACATGAAACAACCTTTTGCCCAAAGAGGTTCTCTGCTTTATTTCTTCTTACATTTCTTCTTGCAATGTCTTCAAGGGAATGTGACAAAGATCCTCATGTATGAAGGGGGTGGGAAGAAAGGGCCAAGTTTTGGAGCTGGGAGACACAAGGTGCAGCCTGGCCTCTCAGCACCCATTACCACACTCTACACACTCTTCCAAGGACATCTACTCAATTCCCATTTGTCTGAGAGGCCCACAAAGTTATTAATTCCATGCATGATGTTGCAAACGCTCCCTTGCACTTTCTTCCGATGAGGAGAACCTCGGTGGGGTGGTGCAATGAGCTTCTGCTGTGATGGTGCACGGTTGGTGCTGTGGATGCTGGGGCCCTGCCCACCAGCAGATCTGTGTTGCTGTGTAAATAAACATGACAAGCATGTCTCCATAGTACATGAAAAAAGCAACCCATAAACACAGATTTTCTCCAGCTTTTCTGGCAAATCATATCCAGGATCAGTCAATGGCTTTGATTCAGGAATCCTGCATTTATACTGATGCTGACTAGAGGAACTGAAGTTGGTTTCTTCTCCTTAGGTCACAGCCAAATTCCTGCTATGGCTTTTAATAACAGTACTGCTTTAAATCACTCACTGCAGCTCCACACAACGATAATCCCACCCATCAGGCCTGGCCAATAAACTATTTTGGCTACACACAGAAGATCTCTGTCTACTAGAGAAGCCCAAGCCTGGATGCCGCTAACCCCTCCGGTGGCACAACAAACGGGGACATTTGTGGCAGGACTGTTTCCCGTCAGGTCACGGGGCTGCCAGCCCCTTGGGTAGAGGAGAAAATGAACACATTGGTGTGTAAATGTAGCTGGATCCATCCCCACAGTGATGGAGAGAGACATCCACCCCTGTGGGGATGCTCATCTGTGGTGGCATGAGCATCCCTAAAAAGCTGCCTTTTTTCCATGGACTACACAGGGAACTCGGGGATTTAATTCAGCATATGCACGACAGCCCAGCCCGCCTAATCCCAGCCCGTTTACACTGTGGTCCATCTTGCAGCTAGATCTAAATTAAATAAGCTCTTGTGTTCATTGCTTTACATAACCACTTGGCCTGCTGTATTTTGCCAGTTCTTACATAATTTCGCCTTTATTTTTTTCCCCAATTGATTTTAATTCACTTGATTTCTTTTTCCCTCCCCCTTCCCAAGATGTCAGCTGGAGGGATAATAAAAGAATGAGGAAATGTGGCTGATCAATTTAGCTCTTAGGTTCTCCTTTTAACAGCATTTTGTGAAGGCAGCAGAGACAAAGGTAGTGGTTCCTCATCCCAGAGAAAAAAAAACGAAAAAACAAAACCAAACTTGCAGCTGCCTTTAATCTTCTTCCAGACCATTTAAAACAGC
Organism: Eurystomus gularis; assembly: GCA_013400335.1. NCBI lineage: Eukaryota > Metazoa > Chordata > Aves > Coraciiformes > Coraciidae > Eurystomus > Eurystomus gularis. The sequence goes on along the minus strand of VZZY01021078.1, from coordinate 1,039,992 downwards.
TATTTAATTGTCTTCTCCCTACTTTCCCCCTCCTCTCCCTTAAAGGCTTTTACTATCGTCTCTGTGCAGCATCTGCTTGAGACTCACAGATGGCACTTTTTCTTCCTGACGTTGAGAAATGCTTCTGTGTCCTGCCCAAGGCATGCCTGTGATGGGCAGCATCCCACCACAGGACACATGGGGGCCCGGGCAGGGGACAGAGTGGGCTTTGGGCTTTGAGGGTGTCACCGTCACCTTTTCCCTACCATGAAATTATCCCTTGCTGAGGGGCAGTGGAAGAGCAAAGGTATCTAGAGAGGCTGGGGAGCATGGTGGGACGGTGACAAGGTGGGAAGGTCTCGTGTGTTGTGGCCATCTTTCCCTAAAGCAGGTAACGTTAGATGCCAAAACCAACAGTCCCAGTGCTGACGTCCCTCCCTTCCTTCGCATTAAGCAGATGAAGCTGAGTTATTGCATTGCCAGTCTGTCCGGTTACTCTCCTCTATAAGCCACTCACACTGTGTGAAGCTGGAGATGCTTCCAGTGCCATCCTCCCTGTATCTCCATACTCCACGTCCCTCTTCCAACTGTCAGCACCTTCAGTCTGGCAGGTAGAGAGACGCAGATTATAAATTCTGAGCTTTCCTAGCCTTTTCCCTACTTCTGTACAGACATGAGCACTCTGCGGTCACTTGTCTGGTGTGGCTATGTGAGACCAGTCAAGTCTCAGCTGCCAGCCCCCATCACTCTCTGTAAGGACACATCAGAGCAGGAGACCTGGCCAGGCCAGTCTGCTGGTTTCATGAAAGGCTGCTTTTCTCCAAGTGATAATTTTTGCTGCTTATGGAATTTGAGTTGATATTTTTAAAACTCCCTTACAAAATGGCAAGTGCCCTTGCTAGTCCCAGACCTCTCTGAAACACAAGCCAAGAGCGCTTTGCATGGTAATTAATATTGTTTTGGCATCATGATAGCCAGCGGTCCGGCAGCTTCCCTCCTCACAATGGAGGTAGCTCCTTGACCATGGCTGAGCATCGCTTCCACCTCACTTCCCAGGGTACAGATGGCACCAAGCACAGGGGCTGCTCTTTGGTAGTGGCTTAAAAGTGAATCCTGCAAGGCTGCAGCCTGGAGGGTGGCAGGACCCACCTTGGAGGACAAGGGACAGAACCTCTGCACTTGCGTGAGCCCTGCCATGCAAAGAGAAGAGAGCAAGACTTGGGCACCAAGCACCCATGCCATCCCCTGCCCAGGATGGGCTGGGGAAGGCTGTTCTAGCTCCATTCTGTAACTTTGTGAGGGTGTGATCACTTGGAAAGGTTTGGGGATTTTTCCCTTAAATGAAACTCTCAAGGGAGAGAGCCAGAGAACTCATCATGCTCCAGTAACATCAGCCCCCATATTTGCCTCTCATTGATGCCATTTCTTCTATCCAAATGCAAAGCATCTTAGGTGTGGGATTAAAAAAAAAAAAAAGCTGACAAATGACAAACTGATGACAAATCAGTTGAGCTGATGAGTTATTCAGGAAAGAAATGCTTGGGGCTGGCTTAGAGAAGGTGGTGGTGATGGAGTACTAACCCTGGCTGGGTAGCAGAAATTTCTGAGCTGCCAGTTCATCCCCAGTATTTTCCTGCATTCAAAGTATCAGTTGTTAAGTATCAGAGTGCAACAATTTTTTATCCTTATACCTAAGTGCCTTCCTGGTGCATCTGCATGTGGAAGTCCATCCTCCTCCTCCCTCCCTGGGGTACCAGAAACCTTTCATCAGCCCTGCTCCTGCTGGGACAGAGGATGCTGCGGGTCAGGGCTGTACCTCACCCTGGAGCACGGCTCTCATCCCCAGCCTTTGGAGAAGGTACATCCAACGAGCTGGAGGAGCTGGTCACCCACAGGGAGTTCAAGCGTGTGAGATGTGCTTCTTGCCTCCCGTGGCTTTTTCAGCTCGATAATTCTCAGCGCAGACAGTGCACTGCTGGGCACGGCTTCACAGGGGCTTGTTTTTCTCCCAAGGGGAAAAAAAAAATAGAATGAACAAGGTCTTTTTAACGGAACTTTTTTTGTAAGAGGAAGTTCAGTGAGGTTTGTTTGAAGCCTTTAAGTTCTCAGGGCCTAGAGACAACTGTGAATTGAAAACAGAAATCAGAGATGGGATTTTCCTAGTGGAAATGGGGAAAAAAAAAAGAAAAAAGAGAAAAATGTAAACATTCACAAAGTCTTCAGTATCTGAAAGCGGGGGGAGAAAGCATCTTTTACTCAAAGTGCTCACGAAAACCTGTGAGTGCCTTGAAACTATAAATCCAAGCCCTGAGCAAAAAGTATATTTAGTATCAGTAAATCAGAGAGGTATTGGAGTGATGGCGAGGCCGGAGGACATGCCCTGGGTTTGGTGGCATTGCTCGTGGCCGTGTTGCTGGCTCCCGCAGAGCAGCCCCTCATCACCCTCATCAGCAGCCTCCCTGCTCGCTGAGCTGTGATTTACACCCAGCCTGCAGATGTACATCTCCCCAGATGCTGAACCCTCTGCAGTAAATCTCCCTTTATAAAACTTTCCAGGTGTGTCTTTGCCAAGTAAATTCCTAAATATATAAAAGAGGAACAGGCAGCTTAGACAGAGCTGGATATATCGCCTGATCTCGGCATTTTCCCTTCTCTTTGAGAATACCTTCCGGTACTTTCCTGCCAATTATGACTCCCTCTAGATAATAAAGAATAAATTTAGGGCCACTGCTGTTACAGCCAACTTGCACTCTTGAAGCAAATGGTTTACCTTGCTTCAAGAGATCTATTCCTCCTCCAGAGGAAATGAAGGAGATTAGCAAACATCCCCTTAGCACATGGTATGCCCATCAAGAGACTCCTGAGATCTTGGAGGCTGTCTGAGGACCTTCATTTCAGGGACTCAGAGTGGATCTGGTATAATCTTTCCACGTCTTCCCACGTGCTGAATGACCCCAGGAGATATCACACTTCAGTGCAATACTTCTCAGATGACAACAAGCCCTGCCTCCTGCCAACACCATCTGTGTTTGGAGCTGTCATACGTAAAATATCGTTAAGTTGTCCAGGTAGTGTATTTTGGGGCCAATGAAAACTTGCTGAAGCATGTGCTTGACTTGGAGCCTGCAGGATGGTTTCCATTGCAAGAGAAAGGGCTAGCACAAGGTTGTCTCCTCTGATAGACAGTGGCTTGCAGAGCTAATGCATGGACCTCTATTTTCTAAGCAGGCGATGGGACTCTAGGACAAAATTACAGCCCCTTTGCTCAGGTTTCTGCCATGCAATGGATGTGCTGGTTGCCTTCTCTTCCTGGGCAACTCAGCCCTGCTGATGGGTCCTCTCCTGACCTTGCAGGTTCAGCCTGATGGATGCTCACCTGCTACCTTGGCTCTGCTGCTCAAGGCTTTGCGTGGTGTCTAGCAGCAGGAGGAGCAATCTCATCGCTTAGCCATCTCATTTTCTTCCTCTTTAACCCTGAAGAAAGGGGTCTACCAACCTTCACCCAGACCTGCAAAGCAAAGACCTGCTGCCTATCAGCTATGAATGCTTTGATGAAGGATGGCATTTAGCTCAGGAGACCCCTCTTTTTAATCAGGGCTCCAAGTAGCTAATAAATACAGTCATTGCAATGCCACATGCTATTAATTACAACATAATCAAGAACAATGCAGGTCTGCAGCTGAACCCAATAAAAGTGGTCTCAGTACTTGGTAGGACTGTTGTATCACCTTGTTCTCTCAGAGAACTTGTTTAATAAGTCCATAGCTATTTGAGTATGTTCAATACCAAACTAATTTGCTTTTCCCTCCTAAGATTTTTTCAAAACCGTCTTGTAAAAATGCAACTCACGGAGCCACTGGGAAATTTCAGCTCATTGCTCACATCACTCTATTGATTCCTGCTGCAAATACCTTACATTTTATCCTCACAGGGGCAATTGATACATTTTAATATACTCATTTCATTCAAAAAAAGAAACTATAGGATTGAGTTTCCCTCCCCAAAGTCCCATGTTTCATTTTTTTATCACTGCCAGTCATGGGCTTATGACACTGTCACGCTTACTTGTTCCTTAAGTCCAAGTGCGTGGAGTGTGCTAAAGCACTGTAGGAGGAAGAAGAAATATAGATTCAGCCTAATAAATAGATATTTGACCTCAAGATATGATGATGGGGTGGTGTGTATGCCCCAAACACCAAATAGACCGCAGTCACTAACCCAAGGGACAATCTCTCCCCCAGGGTTGTTCTCCTTCACACTGCTTTAGCAGCTCACAGGTGCTTCCTGGCCAGCACAGGAGAGCTGTGGGATGGAAAATCCCTTGAAAGGGCAAAATAATAGTTAGGAATTTGATTAGAAGGCATATCACAGTGCAGCAGCCCAGCAGAGCAGGGCACAAGGCTAGTCTGGCAGCCCTGGTCTAGCCTAGAGACCAAGACATGCTGGGAAACAAGTTTTGTAATACCTGAGGCTCCAAGAAGCAGAGAGGAACCACGGTAGAGAAGGACGCTGGGGAAAAGCAGCAAGAAAATACCAATAAGTTCCCTGCCCCTTTGGGATATACTTTGGTTTTTTTCTCCCCTGAAAGTCTAATTGAATCTTCTTTGCTCCTGTCCTCAGCAGTACAAGAGGTACAGGCACGGCCTCGTGCCTACACGGTCATCATGAAGAAAATGCTTAAGTAGAGCATGAGGAGGGGGAGAGGAAAGCAAAGGGATGGAGGGTTGTGTTTTTGTAGCACAGTTTTGGTTAAGAATAAGCTAGCAGGGTCCAAAAGCTGCCCAGGGGGTAGAGATGGATTTGTGGGCTGGGCAGGACCAGGCAGTCAGGAGGGCAGAGTAACGTGGTGTGACATTGCATTGATCATGTACCTTCCTCCAAATATTTGTGGTTTGATTTGTGTCCTAGAGTGGAGGGGTGCTTCACATCCATGCTGTCATGATGTTCTTCACCACAGGTACAACGACAACTCCCAGCCAGGTTCGAAGCAAACAAGAACAACCCCAAACCCTCCTCCAGCCCAGGGTCCAAACGAGGTGATGTCCTTCCACACCATGGAGCAAAGGGGCCGGCACAACCTCCATTTCTTAATAGTTTTCAAACTGTCTGACTCTATAAAATTCACAGTGCTGGCAGCTGTGTGGCTGTGGCAAGATTTGCAGGGAGCCCGACATTTCTCAGCGCAATGGGTTCGTGTTTCCCAGGACCAAAGCCCCAGCTCCCATTGCCCAAATCTCCTCCTGAATCATAGAATCATAGAATCGTTATGGTTAGAAAGGACCTCCAGGATCATCAAGTCCAATGTTCATCCTAACCTCTCCCTAACCACTAGACCAAATGAATTTCTCAGGGCACCCAGATGGGACTGGTCACTACCAGTTCCTCCAGGGAGTCAGGCAGCTGACCAAAGCTGTACGGTCCACTCTTAACAGCTCTCATGCTTGACTCTGCAGTCGACACTGGGACAGTGTTTGCCTTAAATAAGGCTTTTAATTTATTTATAGCTGCATATCCAGCACTCAGTATCATATTTAATGCAAATAACATTCAAGTTAAATCCCCACTGAGAGGCACATTATGAAGATTAACAGCCTGGCTTTTCTATTACTCCATTTTTTACGGTGCTGATTTGTGCTGGCTGCTTTATAGGCAAGTGTTAAGGATATTCGAATCAAGAAATCTGTGTTTAAGACTGCCATTTTCAAAGAATCAGTGCCTGAAAGCCTGCTCGTGGCTCCACAGCCACAGGAAAGCTCTGGAGGCATAAAAACCTCCGGGAAATGCTGACATCCAGGTAGGCAAGAGCCTGGAAAGGGAATCTCCACTGGTCACGCAGTAGGCCATCTCTGAGGGTTTTATTTCTTTTAATTATATAGCCCACTTTCCTTTTAAACAAGCTGTCAGGAAAATTAATCTCACCTAGTTTAAGATGACACTGAACATATTCTCATGCCCTGCAATTATCTGGAGCTGTTTTATTCCTTTGTATCTTCCTGTGACGAATTTGTCAGGTATAATGCCGTGGGCTCGGCACCTCATTACAGACTTTATTAATAGGTTTGCGTCTGATCTTCTGTCTGGCTTCTTCTCTGTCCCTCCCACCCTCTAGAGAACTGAACTCCCTGCCCAGGCCACTGCCCAAATTCACTTCCCATGGAGGAGAAACGTAACCAACATCACGTCATGAAATGTGGCCAAACCCATTAGTTGCCAGGACAGGAATCAGTCTTGGTTTGCTTTTCACCATGGATCAGGCTCGCACTCCAGCTCTGCAGAGGAGCTGCTTCAGGCTCCACCACTGAATAATGCAAGGGGTCTTTTGCAGAACGTTGGCTCTGAGACTTGTATTGAGACTTGTTTTGGCACTTCTGCAGGTTGCCATCGAGGTGCAGTTCTGAGATGCACAAAGGAAAGACACAAAACTCAAGATCTTACCTGCTCCTTGGCTATTGTAGCTAAACAGCCATGGCTGTGAAGACCAGGACCGCATGTTCCTGGCCACCATACACGTGGCCTTGCACAAAAAAACATGAAAGGATGATGTATGGAGGTGTTTAAATGACGTGTAGACATGGTGCTGAGGGACATAGTGGTGGACTTGACAGTGTTGTATTAACAGTTGGACTTGATGATGTTAAGGGTCTTTTCCACCCTAAATGATTCTATGTGCCAAAGAGCACGCAGTCTGAAAAATCACTGCAGTGATGCCACTTGTTCCCTGTGGCATTGTACAGAAACTGGCTCTGTCACTGGTGTACTTGTTGCTTGCTAAGAGATTGCCTCTAGTAGCAAACTGGAAGGGAAATCTTTTCTCTAAGAGGCAGTCATGGTGAGACCTCCTAAGGACAGCTATTACTCGAGGGCAGTGTTGAAGTATCGTAAGGGAATAACCAGCCCAGCTTGCTGAGACAGACCTTGTTGGAGACAGGTCAATGCAATGGCAGCATGACCAGAAATACTGTCTGATCTGCTGGTTGCTTTCCAAGATGCAACCTTTCCAAGGTTGCATCAAGCAAATATCATTTATTCTTTAGTGTCTGGTGTGAAAGGAGTTTTATTTGAGGAAAGAGCACTAGCCATTTTTCTGGGAGGCAATGAAAATGGCAGAAGCCTCTTAGACTTTCTAGCTCACTGCTAAACACGTTCTGCTTTGGAGCAGTAAAAAGCTCAGAGAATCTCCAAGAGCTCCCTTATTGATGCATTTTCCCTTGGTTTGTCACCAAGTCAGAGTATGAGGGTCTCACCAACCACGTGTCTCAGGGAAGTGCTTCCAGTGAAACCCAAACCACTCTTAACCTAAGAAATGGGCTTTTAAAAGGGGCCAGGGCAGAGAGGTGGTAATAATAACAAAACACAAAGAGGCCACGGCTCCCAACACCCAGCTGCCCAAGATCAGCTCCCAACCACAACCCCACCCCATCTGCAACCTCCCTGCTCCTCTCAAATCCCATCGGGTCCTATTGCTGCTTCCCACGGTCTTGCTCTGTTTCATCAAGGGTTCGTGCAATCATCATTGAATCATTTAGGTTGGAAAAGACCTCTAGGATTATCAAGTCCAATCTTCATCCCAACACAACCATGACCACTAGACCATGTCCTGAAGCACCACATCTACTCATTTTTGTAACACCTCCAGGGATGGTGACTCCACCACTTCCCTGGGCAGCCCCTTGCAATGGCTAATGGCTCTTTCAGTAAAGAACATCTTCCTAATATCCAGTCTAAACCTCCCCTGGCACAACTTGAGGCCATTTCATCTTGTCCCTTAGTGACCTGCTCTTTAAATTCCCCCTCATTAGCGTGGCTCCCCACTGTGTTAGGGGAAGGCCAAAGGAGCTGCTGGAAGCAAGAGGAGTATTTCAGATTACCAGCATTGATAGGGCTTAAGGACAGCCTGGCTGAGCTGTGTCAGAGGGAGCTACTCTGCTCCCTTATAAGAAAGAACAGGCATCTAGATCACTAGTGATACTAATGCTAGGGGTCCTCTAGGAAAAGAGAAGGAAGATGAAGCATGGCAGGAGCTATTTATTTTGAGAATGAGATGGCAGGTGCATTATTGCTTGCCAGCTCTGTGTCTTCCGGCAAATGAGGTCTCCCATCCCTGTCAATCCCTGCCTAGCCGAAGTTCCTCTAAAAAGGCTTAGAGAGATGTGATCTGCGGGGAATGGCTGTGTGACAGGGAGACGCTGCAGAATTTCTTCCACTTTCATGAATGCTTCTCTTTTCCCTCTTCCCCCCCGCTTTTATCAATGGAGATGTTTCAGGGAAGACTACCACTTATACAGTGATGTTACAGCCAGAAATAAAGCTGGATTGTGTCTTCATTCCTCTGAAACAGGTGTGTTTGGGAAAGGGAAAACTGCAGGGTATACTCCAGAGGTTTTCTCGTATTGTGTAGTGCTGTGCTAATTTCCATCCCTTAAATATTGCCCAGGAAAAAAATTGCTTTTAAGGGCTCTCACGGTCTGCCACCCTCGTTGCGAGGTTATGGCTCCTTGCTCTTGCAGAACACAAGTTCCAATAAATTTTCTGTTTTCTGCTCTGAAGGTTGCTGGTTTCTTCCCCATGAAATAACGGAAAACGTTGTTAAACATCAACCGTTTAGGAAAAAATGTAATTTACTCCATTTCAATTAAAACAAAAAAATCTAAAGCAATAGAAATCCCACTGGCAGCTTGTAAAAAAGTAGAAGCAAAGTGGCAAGGGCAGAAACAGGGCAAGAAATGACAGTTTTATAAACCTCCTGCTGGGTAGCGACAGAAGAGGCCTTTGTGCCTGCAAAACAAAACTGGTTTTCTGTTAAAGCAACTATTGACTCAAACTCTACAACTGCAGCTGTAGCTTTGCACAGAAGCCGTATGCCAGTGAACGGCCCAACTTCCTCGCATCTGCTCACCCCCACTCAGCCCTTGCCCCTGCCTCCCAGCTGGATTCAGCTCTTTTCACAAGAGACAGAGACTGCGAATCAGAGTCATGCCTCCAAATTCTGCAAAAAAAAAACAACTTCTGGTGATTTTTCAGGAGAAGGAGCTAGTTTGGGTGATTTGCCTGAATTTTCCTGTTTCCCAGTTTTATAGGGCTGGACCAGCGTGGCTGTGATGGGTGGCTTTGCTGGGGCTGTGTCTGGCAGGATGCAGTCCTTGATTTTCCTCACAGATTTGCACTAACGCCTTTCCCGAGCCACTCTCATGACAACGGAGAGCAGCTTGTTTTTAAGGCCACACGTATTGATCCAGCTGTAGAGATTATTTTGACTCGTGGCCTGTGGGTACTGTTGATACAAAACCGAAGCCCAGCTGAACATCTTCTGAACATTAATTCCCTTTCAGCAATGGGCTTCTTTCCCCTCTAGGAGGCTGGTCCACACCCTCGTGCTGTAAACTAAAGGAAAAACTTAATAGTTAGTAGATTACCCTCTATTTCTGCCCCACAAATCTCACACAAGCATTCCTGCAAAAGCCACACGGAGCTATTGCATCGAGCGACTGGCTACTCCTCTTCAGATCCAGCATCACCTTGGGACTGATGCTGCTCTTCTGCCAAGAGGTAACCCATGTCTGGGGCCTTTCAGGTCAGCGTGTCAGCAGCCAGGAAAGCACTCAGGTGGAGAATGGGTCTTTCTGCCTGGCTGCTCTCACTTATAAACAGACACACGTCCCAAACACGGGGTTGGCGTTGTGGCGGGGTGAAGCTGGCTTCCTTCCTTGGAGCTGGGTGAGCCCAGTGCTGCCAGCATCAGCCCCAAAATGTTTTGCCAAGCTGCTTTATTGTGCACGTCTGTTACACGAGTATATCTATTGACATAAATCATAGATCTGTGGTGAATTGATTGGGAGATGCCCGGGACTCCTTCAGGAATGGGGTTGGCAGTCAAAGATCTCTTCACTGGTGGTGAAGATGCTGTGCCCACTGTCCCAGGAGGCTGATGAGGAGGAAATTCCCCAACTCTTTCTAGAAATGAACCTGATGAAAATTATTAATAGTGAACACCAAGGAAGAAGCTCTGAAAAACGACTTTCCAGGCTGGGACAGTGGTTGGTTTGACAGAATTTTTATAACCTCGTTCTATCTTCCATTGAAGCTTTGCTGGAGATAAGCGATCTCATAGAAAACAGGGCTTTTGTGGTCAGTGACAAAGAATGAATTGCAAAGATTGCTGAGGAAAGCAGGGTTATTAACTAGGGAGACAAGAAATTCAGCTGAAAATAAGCACGGCTTTTTCATTTATAATTCTAGCTGCAAGTTGTCAGAAATCTGGCTCCAGCCAAGCTGCTCGGGCTGGAAATGTGGCAAATCGGCAATGAAATGTGCATTGGTCACCCCTAACAATCCAGCTTGTTCCAAGACTTACTCACAAAATGCTTCCAGCTGCTCCTTCTGCTCACAATGTAGCTTTCAACAAAAATGGGACAGTTTTTAGGAGCACATGGTAAAGGCAGGAGCATAGCTATGAAGCGAGGCTGCTGCCCTGCCAGCCTCTGCCAGCTGTGGGGTAAAGTTTTGGGTTTAAAATGGTTTTAATGTGAATGAGACAAACTTGCCTGGAGCACCGGCATCAATCCCATAGCAAAACTGGCCTGATTAAATAAACAGAGATTTCCCTGTTATTAGTGCTGTTTAGATAACTTTGAAATGCGTATTATTCAAAGTAAACGAATTACATAACCCTTTTTCCCTATTTTTGGCTCAAGAAGGAGTCAGTGAATTTCCTTTTTCAGAGGAGAACATTTGTGCTTTTTAGCATGATTCAGGGAGCAGTTTTGTACTTTGAAACCGGTGTGCGGATGATTCACGGTGACACATTTTGTGCTGGCAACGGGCCCCATCTCGAGAGCCTCGATAGGCCGTGTGGTCTGGGCTGTGCCTCTCCAAAATTCGAGCTCGCAGCTGCAGCGAACCTGGGGGAACCAATCCCTGGACCACACCACAGTGCAAGTTAGCATCAGAGCTGACCGGGACAGTTATTCATTAATTAATTTTTGCCATTAGAGTATATCCTTATATTTGTGAAAAGTTTCATCAGTCAATTTACTTCTATTATTTCCTTTTTTTTTTCTTTTTCCCGCCTGTTTCATAGATGCAGTAACTTCATTGCTCAGCCTTGGGCAGTGATGAGTGACCATCTCCAAGCCATGCGTACCTGCTGCTGCTCTCTCTCTTCCTCTTCATTCCCTGGCCATGAGCCATACTGACAATATGACCCAGCTCCTCTCTTATCACCGTGGCTCCGTGTCAGCCCATGTTTCTATACACCCAGCTTTGCATCATGGTTTACATGCTGTCCTCCTTGGTTAACACTTTGTGGGCATCCTCTGGTTTGGAGCTGTGGGGTTGGGTTTTCTTTCCTTCTTTTTTAATGCAAGACAGGTAACGTGGCATGAAGGGTTGGAGTGTGGGCTGGGTCTGCTCTCCAGAAGGCTGTCCTTGCTGCGCTGGAAGAAAAGTCATTTCCAGCTCTAGTTGTCCCTGGTTTCTATCACTGTAAGTGAGAAGAGACGGAGCAAAAAATGTTGTGGAAAATGTTCTGTTTATCTCTCCCTTTAGTGTGTTATCTATCAAAGTAATAACAAGTGCCTCAGGAACCTCAGACTGCTGCAACAATATCATTCTCCTGTAGCTTTTCTATTTCCATCTAATGAAAATGTTATTGTTTCATTCATGTTAGTTTGCATTTTAAAGAAGGAGATAGGGACAGAGTGGCTGACTGGTAACTTATTCTCTGCGTGGGTAAAGATGAGCATTAATCACCCTGTCATACTCATGCTTTCTTTTCTTTATGCATCTCAGACATCAAATTGCAACTAAAGGGGAGAAAGAGCCTGGGTCTCCATGACACATGGTTTGCTTCCTCCGTTGGGTCTCAGGAAGGATGGTGACATGTCCTTGCTGGCTGCTGGCTGCACACGAGCTGCATTTTAGGGGACAAGGGAACTTTCATCCCGAAACAAAATCCTGCTTTAGAATGTCACAGGCTTCCATCTCCTGTTGCCTTTAATTTTCATTGTATGTTTTTTTACCACCACATACTTGCCTCTTTGGTGTGTTGAGGCAGGGGAGGAAGGAAAGTGAGACTGGGTGCATATGCAAACATAACCTGAAATAATCTTCACAACCATCGCAGCCCCCCAGAGCCAGGGTTTGCTCCTGGAGTGGCTGGTGTACAACAGGAACACATCCACACCACCCTTGGGAGCCTCAGGAGCCTCAGGCTCCATCAGCCTTCCCCATGCCCTGGACATGAAGCACATCAGTCATGGTGGAGATGGTTGATGGAGACCTGGGCACATGACACGGGAGCGGAGGTTCAATGGATTTAGAGGTGGGGAGCTAGAATCTGATCTTTTAAATCTCCTTTAGTCCAAGTGTTTCTGTAGCCCCACAGCACGTGTGCTTTCGTAGGGTATTTTTAGCAAACTTAAGTTTACCGAAGGTCACAGAGAAGTAGAGCATCAGCATCTGGAAGAGCTGTCATTCTGCTTCCAGTCTAGCAGGAGTAACACATTGACTTATTTATGAGAGCAGTCAGCTCCCTTCTCTCTGTATGTAACAATCTGCTTTACCTCTCCCAGCACAGAGAAATAATTTTATTGTCAACAATTCTATGTCCTTAATAAAATCTTAAAGCAAGTTAAGCAAGATTTGAGGGAAATGGAAAGGTTCCCAGATTTATTTATTTATTTTTCGTTCTTTCCAAAATATCCCACTCTTTTACTCTCTAAACCAACAAGAGCAATCACTGCTCTGGCCAAAAGGAGGGGGAAGAAATTACTTTCTTAAAGCATGAAGACTGCTGGATAAACCCTTGGCCCCAGCAGTTCCAGTGGCTGTGCAAGCCTTTGGGTGTTAATGCCAAGCTCATGTTTGTTGATTTTCTCGTTTTGCATCTAGCCCCATCTTCCACCTTGGCTCCATCTCCCCATCTAGCTCCATCTCCCCAACATCAGCAATTCACAGTGAGCTTGTGTTCTATCTCTTCTGAGCTGCACCAAAGAGTAAACTTCAAGCTACTCACTACATCTTACAAGGCAACATCCAAATACTTTGTGCTCAGTAGGAGAAGCCTCATCTGTTAGCTGTAAAATAACCACGTCTGGAATGACTAATCCGAGCCCTGATAATACCTGGAAAATGAAAATATTTGATGTTCCCTGCAGAGAAAGATCCATCACAATGGCCAGGGTTGCTCAACAAGCATGAAGAGGGAGAGTGCAAGCTGGGACTGTACTATCTGGCTCACTTATATCATTGTGTGTTGATGCTATTGGGAGAGATCTGGGAGGGGAAAGGGCAGTGAATGAGTATGGTTGGAGCTACAAGGACCCAGCTGCAGCACCAGCCAGTCCCAAAAGCTGCTTTGAACCTGGATGAGTGTAGGTGTCCCAGTCTCACCCACTCATTTCTCGTGTGCAGAAATTAGATGAAATTCCCCAACAAATTATAATGTAGAAATAGTTCTGTAATGAGCCGTAAAATGTTGATAAATCACCAGGAAAAGTTAAATTAACATAATATGAGATCTTTTAAAATAGCACACAAACGATGCGGCAGCAAAATTATCCTTATTTTTATTCTGTATAAACTATGAAATTTATTACTGTCCAGGCTCTTCAGGGTCCCTCACCAACACTGTTTCCTCCCCCTTTCTTTCAGTCCAGATAAACTTTCTTCATTCCGATACTAGATTTTTGTTCTTTGTTTTTGTGGACAAAATATTCCGAAGACACTGTTGGCTCACATTTGAAAATAAGGTTGTCTTCTTGTCACAACCTCTGCACCCAAATGCTGAGGCTCACAAAAGCACTCATGTTTGGGGAGAAATCTTGACCTTTTGTATGATGTTAGGAGCCTGAAGAGATGTTGGATAAGCAGGCTCCAGGATGAGATCAGAGCAGGTGGATGACCCTCAATGGCACATAGAAAGAAGGCATGAAAAGCTGGAGGGGAGTGAATATACGGGGCCAAGACCTGCAACTTTCACTCACAATGTCCGATGAAGTTCTGAAGTCTGCTGGTGGGTGTTCTGCCTGAAGTGGGCACTGTATTTGTGTCTAAGGAGATGCCAGCCTGATTTCATTGATTAGATTTTGGCAGTACATCAAGCAATGCTTGCCATGAGTGTGGAAGGTCCAGAGGTATGGTAGTTATGACTGTCAATCATCAAGATGGGCTTGGCTGAAAAGCCAGAGACTCTAAGCTAAAATATCCTCGTGCTGCATCAATATAATTATTTTCATGAAAAATGCCAGTTCTTATTTAAAAATTGCCTGTCATAATTGTCTGTCAAGCTGTCATTACCAAGGAGTCAGCTGTCACTTGCATAGATGTGCTCCTGGAGATGTTTCTGCCTAATTCTAATGAAATTGCCCAGCAGAGCATTGCTACAGAATACAGAGATAGCCCTGGGGCACAGAGGAGGGTGATACATCTCTGCTCTGGCTTTCCCCAGATGCCGGTGTGGTCTCTCCAGGCTGCAGGAGAAGCAGATCCTCCCTACTGTTCTTAGTGCTTGTCACAGGAAAACTGGGGTCGAAGATCATGGAGATGCAGCTGCCCATGGCAAGAGCTGCATTCCTGCTTCCAGCGCTCATGGGCTGGAATTTCTCCTTCATCCTCTCCTTCCACTGGAGACGTTCCTCCTGCACTTAGGAGAGCAATGGGGTTTGTGGTTTCATAGTGAAAAGATTCCTTTTCATGCAAAAATTTGTTTAGGTCAAACCAAGAAGAAGGAGTTAAGAAATTTATCAGGGATGAGATAAACACAGCAATTAATTTGGGGCTGACCTACAGCACTTTGTTTGCAAGTAAAGCATCTAGTTTGAGCTGAGGTGAATCACCTGGCTTCATTTTTGGCTTATCACCCTTCTTTTTCTTCTTGTTTTTTTAGCCTAGGACAACTCTGAAATAAACCAGCAGTTCAGAATGTGGGGGGTTTTTTATTATTATTTTGAAATGAAATGCATTAGCATTTCCAGAGAAAAAACAAGTGTTTATTTGAAAACACTGAAATAGTTCAACAATTCCCCTTCTTTTTTTTTTTTTTTTGGTCAATACTGTTTATTGAATAGTAACATGAATCCTCAAGTAGCTTTTGGTTTCCTTCCAAAAATTCTTTTTTTTCATCCAATTCAGCATTCTCAGAAGATTAGTTGTCTTTAACTGCTCTATACTTATGCAAGGGCAGAATCCTGCACCTCCAGGCTCGTAATTCCCCAGCCTTTTGTGTCAGCCTTCACCTGGGTGACTTGTGTGAGTTGCTGAACCTTAAACCAGGGACCTCCAGAAGTAAGAGCAGAACGTGTTACCACTCACTTTAGGCTTCATTCTGTAGGAGGGGGCCTAAAAGACACAGCAGCTTCTGCAGCGAGGCTGCATAGAGCAGCTACTCACCAGGGATAACAGCCTTCAAGGGGCACAAGATTTGCTCTTAATCATGGCCACAAGGATTAATTTCCTTCTGATTGTCTCTTACCTTTGAAGTGGTTTCAAAAATAGGTGAAAGCTATTTTTCAGATTTCAGTTGGTAGAAACCGCTTGCGGGACAAAGACATTTTTCAGTTGTTTTTATAACTTCCATTCGTGCATCTACTCAGTCCCTGTACTTTTCATTACCTTCCGATGGCATGTAATAAATATATCCTTAAATGCACAAAGCTTTTAAATCATCCCAACAGCTCTCTCTGGTTGTACTTTTTGGACAGCTTTCATTGTCTCACTGCGATGAGTCAAAGCATGTCTGACTCGGCTTCGTCAAACCCTGAGCCAGCTTCCACTTCTTTTAAGCATCTTAATTAATGCATAAGTAAGCACAAACATAAATTGCCCACTAAAAGTTAGGCCCAATCTTCTTGGCATTCTCTTGATTCACTTTGTTTCAAGAATCTGTCTTCCAGTGTGGTTTTATTTTTTCAGTTTGCTCTTCCTCCTTCACTGCTAAAGATCACATGTTTTGTCGTGTCTGTGCCAGGTATATACCAGGGAGATTCTGGAGGAAGATAATAAGGTATCTAATAGGCTCTAAATATAATAATCCGAAGAGCGCTCAAATGGCTGGTGCCTCTCCGTCTTTATGTTTGGATCAGGCTCTTTATTTTTGTTCTCAGGTTGTGAGACTGAATGTATCATTAAACACCAGACAAATCCCTTTTTTATCATCTGCATGCTCTCTGCTCTATCAGCAGCTGTGAGGCAGAGCAGAACTTCTGAATGCCTTTTCGACAAGCCCCAGACAAGCCCTCGTCTCTGAAGCATTGTGACACACTCGAAGTAGGTTTGAACTCTACCGTAAGAATTAAAGCTGGTCCTGGTATCACATGTGCACATTTATACAAAAAGCCGTTTCTTCATGCAAAAAGAGGAAAGATCAGAGAAGGTAGTTTCACAATTACCCTGAAAGGGCTTTTGTAGAGCCAACAGCCTTTGTGCTTGTGGCAATGGCAGCTGCAGAGACCTGGGTGTGCTGCCCACAGGTCTGGGGTGAGTGAGGAGAGACCTACACTTCTCAGATCCCTTGTATGAGCTGTGGATTTGATCAAGTGGTTAGAGTTGGCATGATCAAGTGGCCAGAGTTGGCTTAGCCCAGTCATTGTAGCTATGCTTTTTCAAAAAAAAGAGCTGTGTTCAGCTCTGGAACCCCCAACACAAGAAGGGTGTGGACCTGTTGCAGAATGTCCAGAGGAGAGCCACGAAAATGACCCGAGGGCTGGAGCACCCCTCCTACAAAGACAAAGTTGGGGTTGTTCAGCCTGGAGAACAGAACGCTCCAGGGGACCTTATAGCGATTTTCCAATACCTGAAAGGGGCCTATAAGAAGGCGGGGGAAAGATCTGTTCACAAGGGTTTGTAGCATTAGGACGAGGGGTAATGGTTTTAAGCTAGAAAAGGATAGATTTAGGTTGGATATTAGGAAAAAGTTCTATAATATAAGGGTGGTTGATCACTGGAACCAGTTGCCCAGGAAGGTGGTGGAGGCCCCATCCCTGGAGACATTCGAGGTCAGGCTTGATGGGGCTCTGAGCAACCTGACCTAGTTAGAGATGTCCCTGCTTATTGTAGGGAGGTTGAACTAGATGACCTTCAGAGGTCCTTCCAACCCAATACATTCTGCGATTCTATTATTCTAAACTAAACAGTGCAGGAAATAGAAGGTAAAATGAATAAGAGCTGCAAGTAATGGAGGAGTATTTCCAAAAATAGGCTGGGTACCCTCAGTGTGATTGGGGCTGGGGATGCAAAGGGGCTACATGAACAAATAAAAAAGAGAATCTCAAATAGTGCTGGATCTGGTGAGAAAGAAATGAAGGTAACTAGCAGCAAATCCTCCTAAGATTCAGATGGTTGAGAAAGACAAGGAGACAAGGCAGAGAAATGGGCCTTGGTGTGGAGATGTCTGGATGTATGTGACCCAGCTGGGGTGCCTTGTCTGTGTAAGCAGGAGAAGCAGTGTGTCTAAACCATCCCTGAAGGAAAATATTTGCAGCAGTGATGAACTGATGCACAGCAAATCCTCTGGGCTGGCTGAGATCTGGCTTTGGCAATTGTCCTTCTCTCTCTGGCTCACATGTTGATTGTAAACAACAGCCCAGCAGGGAGTCAAGTCTTGGGAACGTTTAATTTCTACCTTAAACAAAATCAAGTGATGCCTCCCTGAGCTGGTAATTCAATACAAGCTAAATGGAGGGAATGACTCACATCAGTGTTTCCCATTCCCACCAGCTTTACCTGCAGTGCTTTACCTTTCTGAGCTCCCTTTAACCTCATCAGACATGAAGGAAGCAGCATTTGCATCCTTGCTTACACCTATTTTTGAAGCCACTTCAAAGAGATGAGACAATGGGAAGATAGTCTAGTGGCTACAGAGATGTTAGGATGAAGGTTGGACTTGATGATCCTGGTGGTCCTTTCCAACCATAATGATTCTGTGATTCTATGATACGATGTGCTACTGCTCTTCTTGCTTTGCCCACGATGCCACCCTTGCTGAGCCTTGCTTGCCTGAGACATTACCAGCCATTGCTCACAAAAAAGATTAGAGTTGCATGTAAACCAAGCACTCACCTTCGTTCTTGTAGACCCTGCTTTAAAATCCCTCCTCCTCCTTCTGCACTGTTTGTGCCAGCGGAATAATTGAGGGCATGGATGTTTTCATTTCCATGACTTGGTTTCAGAGTTAGTAACAAAAGAGTCACTTCTCCAAAGTACCACAAACTCCTTTAAATAACCGTGAGTGTTGCTAATGGGCCAAATTCTCTCTGCATTGGTGAAAAGTGAAGCGTTTTTCCTGCAATCTAAATTTTACTGTATTCTTGTGTAGTATCTGTGTACTCAGTCGGCTGGCCTGACATCTCAGCTCCCCTGTGGGAGCTTTAGTCAAAGCAATATGACACACGAGTTAGACTGAGGTATGGAAAGTTGGACTTCCCAGGGTCACTTTAAGTCTTCCTTGAAGATCACAGAGAGACTCACTGTGAAAATGCTTCTGAATAGCAGGTTTAGATCAGATCTAGTTGTTGTCTACCTCCACTTATTTACCTGAAGAACAGGAATAATAAAAACTGCCTTGTACCCAGAAGGGAATGGACAATTCTGCTTAATGAATCACTTAATGTCTTTGTCCATAAAATACTGAATAAATTCAACGTACTTCCACCATTTCAGCGCTACGGTTGCTATTCTCACTGCATGAAAATTCATTGCAGTACCTGAATACTGAGTGCTAATGAGAATTCTCTGCACTTAAAGGGCTGAAATTAAAATATTGCAATTACCAAAGTATCTTCCATTAGATGGAATTATTTATGAGAACTTGTCACTTAAAAGACTCTTAGTTTTTACTGAATCAGAAATTAAGAAGTTTCAAGCTGTTGTAATACTTTTTTCTCTACTGGAGTGACACAGGAGCATCTTCCTACATTGCAATGAGCTATTTGGTAGAACAGAGTCCGAGATTCCTTACATGACTTCTCTAACCACTGTGGTTCAAATGGAATCTCTCAAAACAATTCAGAGCTGAAGAGCTTTAACTGTACCAGTTTTGATGCTCATCCTTCTTATGACTGGCCCTTCACGGAAAATTAATCTGGAAGGACTTCCTGGCATTGAGTTGGTGTTGGCCATAGGGAACATCACCCCACCAGATAATTAATTTTAAAATTATTTTTGGCAGAGACAGACCTGAACTGGGCATCCCAGATCCTTTATGCCCCTCCTTACATCTTCAGAACTTGGAGGGTTCATTTTCTAAGGCCACACTCAGATCCCAGCTGAATAGATCACCCCTCCAATACTTTGAGGCTTCATTGCAAAGAGTTTATTTTGAACTGGAAGATGTAAATAATGTTAGAAGTGCATCTGTCATCCATTGTGAGGCACGATTTTGTAGGCAGAGAAAATATCTTTTATTAAAATAACGAGCTGAACTGAAAAACAAGCAAGCAAACAAAAGATCAGGTGAGCTCCCGAGCAAGCAGGTCCTTCTTCGATTTCAGGTAGGAGCAGACACCTCCGTTACGTATCAGAAAATCAATCTGAGTGGAACTTGCCCATTAGCAGACTAGGAAGTGGGACTCAGTTTGGTCCCTGTGGTGCAAAGATGCTGACACAAGAAGATAAGGACGCTAACACCCATGGGTGTCTGGCAGCAGGAGAGGTACCTGGGGTGGGGGGATCTGGGGGGTGTCCTGGTGTGCCATAAAAGCAGCATGTGTCATGTTGTGCCTTGTGCTAATTAAAGCATTGGCAGTAGCTCAGAAGTAGGTGTTTATGCTTGAAATATATTCCTTGGATTGCGGGTAGGAGGGGTCACTGTGAATCTTGGGGGTAAATCAGCCTTTTGCAAATAGCAATGCTTTTGAGAAGTGGATAGTGATACTGCTGGTTTCCTGTCGTGGCCTTATTGTTGCAGGGAGAAAAAGGACTGAAGAAATTAACTGCATTTGAAAGGTATCAGATACAAAAAAATTGAAGAAGTCATCAGTCACTGAAATGAGGAGAATGTTTCGTTAGGAAGCCAATTTGCCCTTTATTGAGACTGACATGTGCAGGTACTTGCCTGGCAGTGCCTGGCAGCTCTCGCTGTGAGGCTCTCTGAGCAGAGCCACCCCTCGCTTCAACGTATGGGCTGATCTTGTCCCTCTTCCCATCCCACATCAAGCCACCCTCTCAGGAAATCCTGGAGAAAAATGGATTATCTTTAAAGCATTTTGAGACAGAAATTAGCCCAAAGACAGAGACTCACACCAGCAAGGGCAGGGCTAGAGCTTCTCACCTCTCCTGTTTCTCACCTGGGTCTCTGCCAGTGGCACAGAAAAGATGAATGGGGATTGGCACATCAACCTTGGGAGGCTGCCAGTCCCCACGTGAAGCAACACAGCTTTCTCCTTGGGCACTGAAATGGTGCCAAAGAGACTGAATGAGTGGGGTGGCTAGAGAACAGCAGCAAGAGCACACCTCACTGTTACCACCAGAAGGTACAGGGCTCCATCCTTAGCCCGGAGCCTGCTAGGATGAACTGGGATATTCACAGGCAACAAGCTGAGGCTGACACACTGTCCCTCTGGGCACAACCCTGGAGCCAAAGAAGGGTCAGTACATACAAGTGAGCTCATGATGGGATGAAAGCCAGGAAGCACCAAAAAGACGCTTTTTCACAAATCCTCCAGCATCTCTTTCCAGCAGCCATCTCGCCCGTGCCAAGCTGGGGTTGGTGCTCACAGGGGCGGCATCCAGGGCGAGGAAAGCATCTTCTCTTTGTATAACTGTGAAAGGCTACATGCTCTGCCTGCCCGAGAGGATAGACCAGACACAGTGCTACCAGCTACAGCACGAGGCAGTGGTTTGGGCCGGTTGCCTGAAGAGCTGCTTTCATGGTTTGTACCCACCTTTCCCCATTTCATGCAGCAAGGGACATGGCACATGCTTAAAACAACGGCAGTGCTGTCCAATAACTTCTGTGTAAAAGTAGGTTTTTGCAAGTAGTCATAAGGAAAAGCATCAAAAGATTATTTTGCTATTGAATTTTGTTCAACAGCAGCATCAAACAAACATAATGTGTCAGTTCACTGTTGAGTGGCAAAGCCAGATGCTTCCTGTGCTCCAAATAAAAGGTGCTTCATTTCTCTGTGCTTGTTCTGAAACCAGTTTTTAGTAGTGAATTAAAAATGTTTAAAAAAAAAAAATTAAAGACTAAATACTCAATTCTTGGCTATGAATATTTATGACAATATTGGACTTGCAAATCTAAGGTAATTTAAATGTCAAAACTGGTGTAAAGTCTTTCCTTTGGAGGATAAGTCAGAGAAAATTAATCTTGATTACAAGTCATAACACTGGGAAATTAGCATCTTAGGGCATCAGTGATAAACACTTCTGTACATCCCCTTTTGAAGTCATGTATTTTATAAAGATGAGAATTAATTCTAATAAAAAAATAGCCCCTTAATTAACCAGTTAGGTAATTAACAGGGAAATCCTGGTTGCATTCGTGACACTGTGATTATTTCATCTTGCTAAATCACCTCTTCTGCAAGGCCTCTGCCTCCATAGCAGTTTGGAGGGGAATGGTTTCTACCTGAGGCTGAGTCTTGTGGCTGAGAAGCCTGCCTTAGGGATAAAAGCAGCAATTTCTGCACTGACATTCTTGTGCTTAAAAAGGGAAATTATTTTAGTTAATGCATAGCAAAGGTCAGTGTAAGAAAGTGCTGGCAACATCAGCTGCAATGTCTGTGAGCAGAGGGTGATGTTACCAGCAAGCCACACTCAGATCCTTGAACCGGATCAGGAGTTACTGGTTACCTGCAGAGATTTACCTCCTGATTCTTGCATTGCAGAAGTCAGGGTGTTGGAAGCTGATTCCTCCTCCAGCTTCCAGTCAATGTTTTCAGCTGTTCCACCATAGGCCTTTGTGGTTTTGAGAAAGGTAAATCTGAAAAACAATCCTACTGTGACCAGGCTGCAAACTGCTATACAGGAGTTTGAACTGCCATGGGGAAATAGTTAGAGGTTTTTCAAAACCTGCCATCAGAATCTTAATTTAAGGAATAGCAATTTATACCTTTGCAGGCAGCCGCGGCTCCATACAGAATCCAAGGAGATAATTAACCCTGCACCTCCGACTTGCCCCATCCATCACACTTTTAGCCACTCTCAAATGCTGGCTACAGCCAGATGCTTGAGGCAAGGTCCAAAGAAATTCATAACGGAAAAGAAGCCACCCCACAGACAAAACATCCTCCTCAGGCCAGTCATCTGATGGCTGGATTATGCCTTAAAGCAAAGCAGGTTACATAAAGACTGTATTCAGTAATGACTTCTCGGCAGCTACACCAGAAACAAATCTGACATTTGGCCTATTAGTCTCATTTGCAGTCTTATCCGATAGCATTTGGTCCCACATGTTCATTTTGCACTTTACTTTAAAAAAAAAAAACAAACCAGAAAATCAGTTCTGAGAAATGGAAATGCAAGCAGGACTTGTCTTTGCTCTGGTTTGCAGCTGAGAGCCATGACCTTCTTGATATATTTTGCCTTGGGATCATTTTCTGAAAGACCATGTGGATTTGGGGTCATGGTAGCCTTCCAGCTGTCCAGCTAGACTTTGAGCCTGCAGCTCTTTGGGACCTGACCTATTCCATGTGGTAGGTTTGAATTAGCCAACAGAGATATTTTCACCAGGGAAGGATGGCTCTCATGTCTGCTTCCATCTCTGTCTATGCTAGATTTAGAATTTCTGCTATCACCTTTCCTTGCTTGTCTCTTGAGACAACCTATACATCCATACTGTCCCTACTAGATGTGTATTCACCTGCTGATTTACCTTCATGGGTTGGTAAGGCAGCAGGTGAGAGGCCTGAAACCAGCAGATCTTCTGAGCTCCTTGGAGATGTCAGGTCTCTCTGCAGCCCCTCTGTCTCATCTCCCTGGAAAAATGGCTTTTCTCCAAAAAATGCCCCTCCTCACACCTCCTCAGGTTGACACCTGTAATTCTACAGTAAGAGCAGCAGAGTGCATAGTATTACTGTAAAAATATTAAATAGGTTCTTTGAAGTAGTCTGGAAGTCTGTGCATGAATAATCACCCTTGTTTCTCTTAAGGATCTCATGGTTTCCCATCCAATGCTGTTTGGAGACCCAGGGTGATATCTCCACAGCAGCCCTGAGTGCTCACTGCAGCTCAGGTAGACCCACCTCAGCCAGCTTTAATACACCTACCTGTGGAATGTGGTATTGGCTGTGGATGGAGATGTCCAGGATGACTGTGCCCACCTGGGAACCTCTTGCAGCTGCTGCTCCTTTCCATGAAAGCCCCACTCTTGCAGCACCAAGCTAGCCAAGCCAATGCTCATCGCTTCGTCTCTCACGCCCCGCTGCAGCTCCAGTTCCTGGCTGCTTCAACCCTTGTGTCCATCTTGCATGGAAAGCAACCTGTCTCAAAGCTTCAGGCATGGAAATTGCTCACTCAAATGTAAATGCACAATTGCATCCCGTTCTCAAGGCTTCTTTGAATAAAATAGCTTGGAGCAACTCCAGCTATCATGCTTTCATTTTTGTCCCTTTCTGCATTTATCTGAGTCATTTGTGTTTCAGCCTCACAACACGGAAAAGAAAAAAAAAAAAAAAATATACAAATTGATAGAGAGTGAAAGGGCTTTTTTTTTCCACCCTCTGGACAGATTTCTTCCCTTTCCTCCTCCTGCAGTAAACATCCTCAGCTCTCCATCTCTCTCTTGCTGTGAATATCCACAGCGATGCATGGATGCTGCAAACCTACCGAGGAACACACAGTGCTGCCAAGAAACCAACAGCCATGCTCAGATCGCACAGCCTGGGCTGAGAAAGCACCTAAAAATTACGCAGATTATTAGAGGTCCTTCCCAGAATGAGAAGCTGTCCAAGATCAGGCTGGTTCACATGCAGCTAAGATCTCCTTTGCAGCTGAGGATGATGGGACCAGGAGGAGGACCAAGCAGCAGCCACCTTCCTGACCAGGAGCCCTGGGAGGTGAAGGGAACACAGCTTCCTTCTGACCCTCCTGCTTTCCCCCAGGAACAGCCCCTGGATTTGAACACAGTGTGAACTATGATGTGCACAAACAAATTTTCTGCTGGTCTTTCAGTAACAGCTGCTGCAATTATCCCACAGGAAGAAGACCTTATTTCAGCTGCTCCCAAAGTCAGCAGGAACAGACCTGAAAAAAACAGACTGTAATATAACAATATAATGACATGTCTGGTGATTAAAGCTCCCATTCATACTGGGAACACGAGAGCACCAAGTTGCTCCCAATTCACAGTGTATTCCTATTTTTGTCCCATTGGCATTCAGCTTAGGAGCTGGGGGATGAAATGTAATTAACAGGAGACACACAGCTAGGGTGTGATAAAGGAAGGAAGACAAATCTGCTTTTGTGTTAGATTTATGTCTTGCCCACAGCAAGAGTGAAAAAACAAATAGATTTGGCCAGCATATAAGAGGTCCTCCATGAAATACAAATGTGCTTTCCTCCTTCAGAAACAGAGAACTTCAGGGAAGTGACGGAAATTTTCTCAAGTTGAGTAAGATCGTGAAGAACCTGAGACTTCCATGAATAGCCCCATGATGACAAATCAGTACAAGTCTATAAACACAAATGTGCTTCTTGATTTGCCTTGGTCACACTGCTTGAGCGTAGCAGAGAGAGATAATTGTGGTCTTCCTCAAGACACCACCTAGTCAACACTTCTTCTTGGTATCTCATCCAATCATCCTTATTGCGAGATGCAGAGTCGAGTCTCTCAGAGCAGCAGGAGAGAGATTTGGGAGAGATGAGCACACACCCAGCGCTTCTTGACCTTGCTTGTTTTTGAGAGGTCAGCCACATTTCCAAAACAGAACATCTTGAGGGAGAGATGGAGATCTCTCCAGCCCACTTCAAAGCCTGATGAGAAGAGGGACAGGTACGGCCTCCTGGGAAGGACTGCCATGGAAATAGGGCCTTCAAGAGGGTCTTACAGCATTAACTTACTAGAGAGCAAGCTAAAACCTCACACTGCTAAATATTACGGCTCTACCAAGGGGTTTATGTTGATCAGATATTGGACTAGGTGCTGGTTGCTGCCCCTGGCTGTGGAGCACTGATTTAGGCTGCAATTCATTTCTGTAAACAGTAAAAAAATAAAGACAAAAGAGCTGCACTGCCACAGCTTAATAATGCAACTTGGGGAGGAACTGTAGTATTTTCTCTGTATAGTGAGGAATGTTCCAAACTTCAGCTTTAAAGTTCAGACCCCGAGAGAGATTGTTATATTTTAATTGCTACCTTAATCAACATTTATTAGTGCTAACCAAAGCTCCTCATGGATTTAAAATTCAACCCATTTGTCAACTACTAATTATTTTAAGCAGACAAGCTGTTATTTTACCAGCTGTATTAATGTGGCTTTTCAGCGTATGTGAAATATTACAAATAGCTTCAGAAAATTTGATCCTGAAACACAATTCAACAGATAAATCATGCTTTGCCATGATCTCCCTCGTCTCTTAGAGAGCTGCAGCCCCTCTTGCCCTCATCTACCTCCACCTCACCTGGCAGAACATGCAAAATCAGAATCAGGTCCAAAGTGGTTTTTAATAGCAGAATTATTTCTCCTTTCCATTTGTTTGTTTTCTTTTTTTTTTTTTCCTTTTTTAAATTAACTCTCCTTTGAATCCTGCTGTACTCTGCGTGCCTCACGCATCATCCTGAAGGCTTTAGTTGCTGGCTTGGTTTATAACAAAATCTCTATCTTAAATCTTCAGTATGATCCTGGGGGATGGAGCTGATTAATTAACCACGCTGCACTCTCATCAGATGAGCATGTGCTCTCCTGTCAGCCAGCTGCTGGTTGCATCCCCATTTTTTCCCCCGTGAAGGGCAGGAGAAGAGGGTCACTGCTGCTTTGTACACCCACTCTCTGGCCCCGACATGGGACATCCGCTGCCCAGACCCAGCATGGATGCTGGTGGCAGAGGGGAGCCCAGCACCCACTGCTTCATGGTCACGCTTGGCTGTGGTCTGGCCACATGCCGAACATAGAACTGAAGTCTGATAGTCACCATGTGAGCAGAGCAGACCCACAGTTTACTATGTCTTGATCCATCTACTGTACATTGCCAAGCGAGTGTGGGAAGAAAGCAAGCACTGCTTGATTTAATTGTTTACTGCTCTCCGCAGTCAGAAATCTTTGCTTATTACACTCCCATGCTTGTCCCTTTTGCTTTATTTTACTCCTAAAACACTGACTAGAAATTCCTCCCTGTAAGTGACTTCCTACCCATGTAGGCAAAAGCCATTCCAATTATCAGGGATGAAATGACTCAATATTACCAGAACATGGGAAGTTGGGGGATAATTGTCTGTCGCCATGGTTTGATTCTTTTTTTGACATTCTTTGTGAGAGAATACCCAAGCATAACACTCCCATTCATCACAACAACTAACCCAGGCATGAACAGAAGTAGGGAATAACAAGCAGATGTTAGAGAAGCAAGGGTGCGGGTATTGGCTCAAGAAATCAGCTGCTGTGATTTCTTTGCATGGCGATACAGCCCAAAGACATACATTTGGTCTGTGTTCTCATTAAGGCTGTGGTGGCTGTCACTCCTGGACCCGTCCCAGGCTGCAAAACCCACGCAGCAGGAGCAGGAACATCAGATGTGCTGAGCTAATAGCAATCATGGCTAACAGCACAGGCAAGAGGATGATTTTCTTGGTTTTGACAAGGACATCATCATCTACTCTCAACAGAAAACATCAGCCCACATCAAGAGAAGTACTAAGCCACAGAGGCACTTTCTTTGGATGAATGTCCACCATGTGAGCCCTCACGGTTTGTGCAATGCCCAGTGGAAAAGAAGAAACGCAAGAGGATAGACACAAAATAAATGCAAAATATGGATCAGGATTACTCAGACATCAGGAGCATGAGTCACCATACAAACATTTATTAAATTATTTACAGGGCTGACAAGCGGCAGAACTGGAGAAAACTAAATTTATTGTGATAGGTGATGGGCAATATCCCTTTGGTGAAAACATGTAGGAACCAGTACACCAGTAGATAGCGAGACCTGAAATCCAACTGCACTGGTAAATTATTTAAAGCATATTTCCAACCTGTCATTTGAAGATGAAGTATTATTTCCCCTTCAGTAGAAAATAGCTGCTGGGGAGGGCGAAGGGGAAATAGTAACAAAGACCTGCATGCTCAAAGGGAAAACCAAGAACATTATTCACTGAGGCTTTGTTCAACCAAAAATATTGCTCTAAAAAGTGCTGTGGATAACTAGATCTGAGAAGCAAAGCCGAGGCCAGCAAACTGACAGCATACAAATCAACTTTATTCTTGTTTGCAGGCAAAACTGGGTAGATTTAATTAATTTACCTTGTAGCTCAACGTACCCAATTGCAGGAAAGTAAGAAGGAAGATTTCCTGAAGGAGGAAGGGGGGAAGATTTGAAGCTTTTAGGTTAATGATGATGTGGTGGAGGATCTTCACTGTTGCTCTGTCACTTCTTCGTTTCTCACTCCCCAGGTACAGGGAGGCAGCAACTATCCTGGGCCAAACCCCTTTCATTTCAGCTTCCACATATCCCTCTTAAATCAGTGGCAGGAGGCCCTAGATTAACTGAAGAGAGATGTACAAGACCCCTAAGTCTCCCATCTTCATCAAGCATAATCCTAGTGAGGAACTGGGTTTTGTTTTTCCTTTGGGGTTTTTTTGATAGATGGTTTACTCTTTCATTTTTTCTAAGTAAATATTCTTCTATCCTTCAGTTTCATCCCGGAGTGATAAAGCTGAATACCCGTGATGTACAGCAAGGCATTCTGCAACACACAGTGGCAAACCTTAAAACTTTCCCATTTCCCCATTCTCCAGTCCATTATTTCCAGGATTTCCTGAATTTCATAGCTGTTCTCTCTCTTTGGGAGCTGGAATCAGAAGAACCATTCAGGTTTGAGACTGGTGTCCAAAGATCAGGACAGGAGGAAACTTTCTCTTATGAGTGGTTATAATGAAGAAGGTTCTCTGACATTTAGCAAGGTAATGAAGAGCTCTGAGGTCCCCAGGGAATTTGATACTTAGGTATTACCCTTGTGAACAGTTAGGAATAACAAGCTTTATATCAAACCCTTGTGTATGAATCATACCTTTTTGTTATTACTTACGATAAATTTGAAAATACTTCAGGCCACAGGATTGTAACTATGCATGGAAATGAGGTTAAATGATCTCCAGCCAAGCTCAGGAATGCCACCATTATTCAGTGCTCTGACATCTTTGCCAACCCATCATGAGCAAGAGACCCATTTAAGTTGCTGTGCATCAGCTGTTGTTTTTTATGGACAAATATTTTCTCCGTGGAGGGAGATTTATGAAAGGGGAAGGTGGTGAAATGTTTTTGCCATA
Organism: Eurystomus gularis; assembly: GCA_013400335.1. Lineage (NCBI taxonomy): Eukaryota > Metazoa > Chordata > Aves > Coraciiformes > Coraciidae > Eurystomus > Eurystomus gularis. Next base: position 1,011,593 of record VZZY01021078.1, on the reverse strand, counting down.
GAGATATGATGGATTTTTTTGTCAGTACACAATTTATTTCCATCTGTTATATATCTGATTAACTCCTGCAGAGTATGTGATTAACTTAACTTCTCAAGATCATTAGCTGCTCTGCATTCCCATTATAGTTCATCTGTGTGGGACCACACAAAGGCTTGAAAATGTTACACGTTGGTTATTCTTATTATCTTAATCCACAGTGACTGGTCATTCTGTCATGATGGCCATGGATCTAAAAGGAGAAGGCATGTTACCAGGAAAATATCACTGCTCTGGAGCAAACGCAAAAAGCTAATGAAAACAGAGTTTAAGCAGATCCTCCTGCTAATCTCAATGCTAGAGCTAAATTAAGCTCTCTGGAAGAGTTCATGTCTGGTGTTAGCCAGTTGGAGACAACATCAGAGGCATCCAGCCAGCACAGAAGGAGGGGAGAACCACCAGCGTGCAAGTGTCCTGTGCATTGCCAGGCTGTACTGGACAAGCCCTGTTTTGCAGTAGGTTGCAGGTACTTGCATCTTGTAGATCTTGGAGGGCAGCACAGACTGCAAGCAGTGCACGCTGTCAGCCATAAGCCTTGCAGTAACACGCATTTTCTTCTGATACAAATATCTCCCAGTACAAAACCTGGAACATCTTAATAGAAGCAAGCAGCCAGAGCTCACGCACAAATCTTCTGTATTGTCCTCTGAGTTGTCTTTCGAGGGGTGTTCCTTCAGTAAATGAATGTGTCAGTAACAGGTGCTCACGTGTTCTTGCCATGCAATTAATTGAGTACCAGTCTCATTGACATTAATGGCTGCAGGGCAGTAGCATCACCAGGACAGGGCCTGGTCCGGTCACTTGGGACCATCTCTCAGCTCCATCTGATAGTTTATCTTCAGACTTGTGTGCACTCTTTCTTCACCAGAGTAACAATACCTGCAGTTCCCTGTTCTGAGACCCCATCCAAAACAAGATGAAAACTGGGACTCCTGCAGAAGTCTAAAATAAGCAGGTTTGGCCAATTCAAGCTCCAACAGCTGATGCCAGCTGAGGTCACCAAAACCTGCTGAGTTACTTAATCAGAGGTGGATTGAGCAAGATGTGCCTGGGTTTGAGGTTTTTCTTTGTTTTCTTTTCCCCCAGTTGATACACATTTGATGTCCTGCTCATCTCTGTGTTTAGATCAGGCTCACACCCCGTCCCTGCCCTGAATCACCAGAGGTTCAGCTGCTTGTGAATGCCATCGGTGTCCCTGTCCCCACACAGCTGTGTCCTAGCTTCAAAGTTTGCCTCTAATTCATAGCTGATTGTAACATTTTGACATCAGATACCTATGCCTGTGAGCAACGTTTCACATCATCGTAACCTTGACTTGAAATGTCTGGGTTTGATACTGAACAGTTCTAAAAAGGCCTCATTGAGCGAAGGTGCTTCTCAGTCTCTCTGATCTACACTTACAGCTCCTGGGGATGAACAAGGGATCTGTTTGGGATGAGATTAGAACAATTCACACCACTACACTCTGTCACCTTGGATAAGATGTATGGAATCCATACTCACCTACAGCTGGACAGAAGAGGTACAGGGCTTACAGTGTGAAAACAGCCAGAGCTGTTTGTGGTTATTTCTCAGAATGTTTTCAAGAGAAAATCTAAGTTGGGTTTGGGTATCTTTTCTTTGGTTACTCATTAAGTTAATGATGGGGTATAATGTTGGATATAATCCATCACCTGGATCTCTGTTAGATATTGGCATGCTGCTCCTGGTTATGAGGAAGGGCAGGGTCATTTAACCCAGCTGATGAAGTCCTAAGGCGGTGTCAAGTGGTGTGAGGGGACCCTGCAGGGATGCAGGATCTGACCATGTAAGCGAGCCTGCACCAGGACACCTAGTGCTACCCACCTGCGTCACCAGACAGCCTGTGTCCAAGGGTGACAGCTGTGTCACACCACATCCTGCTGTCAGGGCTGCTGGAGATAGCAGCCACCAGAAATAAAATGTGACAGGCAAACCTGCCAGAGTTAAAACCATCAGTGTAGAAAGATCGAGCTCCTGCTCAAGTATGTTGTTACAGATCCAAATCTTCAGCACTTGGCCTTGTTCCTGTGTATCCAGAATTAGTGTTCCTACACCACGATGTGCTTATCTGAAACAAAGACTGGTGCCTGCATCCTGCAGGACAGGTCCCTGCTAGGGTTGGATGCCCACTCGAGCATTTCAGGTGCCTTAGTTTATTTTCTTGCTCCCATACTCTTTTAAGCATCCTCCTGAAGATTTAATTTAGATATTTATTGAATGAATAGTCTGCGAGAGGAAAGATTGGAAAGGTTTTCTATTAAAATCTAGTCCTAAGATATTCTGAAATTAATAAAATTCCTGGGAAATTTCCAGAAGAGCTGAATTCCCTTGCTAGATTGCAGCTCTTCAGCTTCCACTGAAGCCATTCCTCCCTGTACCAGGTTCCAGCTACAAAAGCAGTTGTTGTTTTCTTCCATCATTCCCAAACACAGACCTCTCCTGCCCTGTTGTATCTCAGGAATGGCATTTAGCTGATAACCGCTAGATACCTGGCATGGAAATTTGGAAAGCCATGTGAAGATGGGGTTTAATTAGACAGTAATTTATTTACTGTGGGGGAAAACAACCCTTTGGATTCTTCATCAGATACATCCTGTGAACATCAAATGAGTGCTGTTGCCAAATGCTCCTTTTGGCATCCCAGCGCCATGTGCCCTTCCCTCTCCTGCTTTGTCTTCCACAGGTTGCCACATCCAGGAATGCAGCACTGTGCTGATTAAAGGCTGAAATTACCCACGGGGTGGTTAAAAAAAATGTTAATTCTGGCTACTGAGTGAGATAACTGGTAATTTTATAAAGTACATTTAGTCAAATAAGATTTTTTGGCAGCCGAATGTTGATGTAGCAGAATGTGCTTTTCTGATTGACATATGCTAACAATGCTGCCTCCACAGCCAGGGGAAGGATACTCTACGTTTCATTTCCATTGGAAATGAGGTGAACCAGAATGTGGTAGATTGTTAAATCCTGGCTATGTGATTTAATTGATTGGCTCAAAACCACTAATCAAACGATACCCTGCATCCTCAGCCCTCTCCATCATCACTCCCAGGAAACCAGCAAAGACAAATCTCCTGAGATAGTTTTCAGCTTGTTTGGGATTTCTCAACCATTTCCTCAGAATCCAGAGAAGAGTCTGCGCTGAGAGTCCTCGCCAGCAGAAAATGGAAAGGCTGGTAGACATTTCATAGCATGTCCCAGCCCGCAGGCAGGAGTGGCACGGAGAAATGAACTATGACATAAGCTTAGTTGGTCCAGTTGAGGTTCTTCCAGCTCACCATCATCCACACTTCTCTCCATTTTAATTGTCCTTCTCACATCCCTGAGAAAGAGGAAAACACTGCTCTGAGCATCCCAGCTCACTGCTGGAAGGGACCTTGTCTCCAGAGAGATGGCACTGACAGAGACCAAGAAATTGGCTCTGCTGTCACCTCATTTATCAGGCAATGAGGGAATGTCTCTGGTCTCTGCTACGAAGTCGCTGTCATAATCCAGGACTGAAATAATCCCTAAACCTTAGCTGCACCTCATATCTTGCTCCTGCTGGCTCTGGGGATCTTAGCTGCTCCTTTGTGGTGCACCACGACATGCTGCTGCTGCGACTGGCATCTCACACTTCATTTGGTTTGTAGGACTTTTTCTTACTTAGAAAAAAGGCCCGCTTGCAGGAAAACACAAGATGCAAGTTCAAAAATCTGTTATGATCCCAATAAAGGAATATTTTCTCATCAAAACTCTATCTAGGAAAAATATTGTGAATAGTTCTTGTTCTGGGTGCTTTTTTATTACAAATACTTTCAGTGGAGGTGTTTAACCAGGAAGAACCTTCAGCCTCATTTTTTTATTTTTAACCACTTAAGTGCTCTAAGACCTCATAAAGCATCTGCAAATACTCCTTCAAAGCCATGCACTGATGGACCACAGGAACAGTCAGCTCTGGGTGGCTCAGGTGACTGAGTTCTACACGTCACCTTTGCTCCCAGCAGACCTAATATTTCCCCTCTTCCCCTCCAGATACATATGGGACAAAAGTCTGGGCTTGCAGGAGGGATGGAAAAATCTTCTTCCAAAGTGTCCTCTGAGTCCTCCAGAAGTCACCTTGGAGCACAAAAGAAGAAACCTTCACAAAACTTGATTTGCAGGACACACTTAAGCCCTTCAGGGATTACCTGCATCAAGTTATGTGCTCATCTTCTCCATCACTGTTGCAAGCGAGCTGATGTCTGCTTTTAGTGGTAACCCAGGGAAACCACAGCAGCCAAATAATTTGTGCGACGACTTGGTAAAAGCAAATCACGTCAGCATGAAGCTCAGCAGAGCCAGGAGGGTAGTTTTCCATTCAGAAGATTTAGGAAGAGTCACAAACCCAAGAACTAGCTTCTGATTTTGTCCCACTGGATTTTGCTGGTCCCTTCCCCCCATGGCTCTCCCATGCATCTGCTTGGAAGGAAGAAGAAAACTTGCACCATGCTGAAGTCTCTAGTCTCATGCAAAGTCTGATTTTTGTTGACCTGATCGAGAGAGGCTGATAGCTGCATTTTTTTCCCTTCCAGAAGTGTGACTTAGTTTCCATAAATTTCCATTTATCTTCTCATAAGCTTATGAAGCCCCAGCCCCAGATTTGCTCTGTCCTCTGTGCCCTGCAAAAAACCCTGCATAATTGTAATGTTTCGTGTTTCCGGGGGATTTAAAATCACCTTTGGCAAATGAGGGCTAAGAGAAAGCTGGAATGAAAAGTGCGTCATCATTAGAGAGCCAGGGATGCTCAGTGCCTGGACAAGGCAGGACCTTCACGACCACCAAGATGGGGCTTCGAAGGTCAGTGTCACCACCTCAGGGGACTGTGAAGGTGTTGTAGCTCTGAGAACTGCGTGAGTTACAGCGGGTATCTCTGCCATGACTTTGCATCCATCAAGCAATCAGATATCTCAGGCATGCCTTCACAGAGACAGAGGTTTTGCTGGGAGCCCACCTTCAGATAGCATCCACATCATCACCATCCTGTGCAGCACAGCCAGAGAGTGACCTGGGTCTCTGAGAGTTACTGCTCAGGTAGTGCTAGAAGGGAAGGTTGTTTCTCCACATGAGATAAAACATGATTTGGTCCCGAGGACTAATCCTGTTCCACAGATGCTGCCAGCCTGGTGTTTGAACAGCTTTAGGACTGCACTGATTATAGGAGCGACAGCAGCATGGAAGTGGGTTAGTGTTTCATTCTCTCCTGCCAGTGGCAAACATTGTAGTATTGGATTTTCTTTGGGCTTGTTTTGTTGTTTTTTTTAAATGAGGATTTAGCACACGGTCACCGGGTTTGTAGTGTTGGGCTTTTTTACACTAGAGAACAGCCAGTGCTAAGCCTTTCCACGCACAGCTTCGTGCTGCTGCGCTGTGCTCGTGCTGCACGAGCCTCACTGTCCGTCGCGGTGCTGAGCAGGAACTTCACATCTGGGGGGTTTACACCGATGCAAACACATCAGTTTTAATGAAGAGAAGAATCAGACTGAACCATACCTGGTGATAGTAGAAGTGAGGCCAGACCGCTCTGTTCATGCATCCAAACAGCCCTGAATACAGAATTAGTTTAGATCCAGTATTGCACATGATGTGCTTTCCATGGTGAATCAACATAAAGCCCGAGACTTTTAGGTCAAAATGGAACCTGGACACTGCCTAAATCCTCCTTCCCAGGCCCAAAGCGATCTGTAAAGGTATAAAAGGACCCAAAGCCTCCATAGGATGATGTTAGGAGTTTCAGTGCTGTCAAAAATCCCATTAAACACCTAAACAAGTCTTCCTGCTCCTGAAGACCTTTGAATATGTAGCCCTGGGATCCCAGTGCAGCTCCTCTTGAGGCAGGTGGGAAACTTTCCACTGGCTTTGAAGAGGTGTTTGCAGCATCAGCTCCAGCAGTGTGCAGAGGCACCTGGAAATGAAGTGTTACTGCATTGACATGCACAGCGTACTGGGGTCTGGACTCACACAACCCAGCAAGCAACCCACCAGAAAAAGCACTGAATGCAACAGGTTTGCAGGAGGGGGATTAGCTTTTCTAGCCTTTATGGTCCTCAAGAGTTTGTGTTTGCAAATAATCCTTTCCACAAATTAAAACCTTCTGCTTCTAGGGAAAATATCTTTTTTTTTTTTTTAACTATATGAGCATTTCAGTACAAATTAAGACACGGGAAAAGATCTTTAAATATGGGCTTTCATAGAAACCATGCAATTCTCACACTTATACCGTAACAATTTAGAAAAGGGAAAGTCGATGCTATTTTAGACCATTTCTCAAGATGTCTAAAGACTTCATGATATAATTTTGGAATGAATTGAGGCTTTAAGGCAAGCTCAGAGAAGACATTTTTGAGTCCATATATTGAGCGGGCAAAGTTTTTGAATGAAAGCCAATAAGCTCTGAAGCTCAGGTGACAGAGTGAAGCATTTCCAGAGCTAAGTGTTTGCTTCTGCTGATGTGCAAACGTTGTTCAGCAGTAGGAAAGAAGAGCTAAAGCCACAGAAATAGGAGTGGGGAACTATGGGGCTCGTTTCTTAGTCGGATGCACTAAGTCTGAGCAAGTCATTTCACCCCTGCGTGTGCCAGCTCAGCACAGCTGCATCGTGAAGCTTAAATAAATGAAGTAGGTTCTTTACAAGCACAAATTATTCAGTGAAACCGTGTGGTTTTGCACCAGCTCAGAACATAGTCCCCACTGCTTAATGATTTTCCTGAGCATCTTGAGGCAATGCCAAAAGATAACTCTTCTGTATATGCAGGAGGCGGCAAGATCTTTCAGAAGTTTAGGAAAATGCTATATCTGTAACAAAAGAGGCTGTTAACAGCTCATAATGGTGGGGTATATCTGGGAATTGCCTCAGTCCACAGAGGAACTCTATTATTATTACCAGCATAAATGAGAGATGATGTTCTCACCATGTGGGTTGCGAGAGACGAAACCCAGCTGGTAACTTTTGCTAAACACATTCAGCTCCGGAGCGTGATGCCGTATAGAGACTTGATCCGTCTGAAGAAAACTTTGCAAACAACAACATTGCCTGTCTCCATCAAAAGAGGAGCTGCATCTTTCTCAAATGTATGAACAAAGAAACTTAAGTGCTTCTGATTGCCAGTGCACCTGCTCCCCATACACTTATGTGCTTCTTCTTTCTTTCTTTCATAATCCCCTGCAGCATCTTGGGGCTGTGGTTGGAGTCTTTCTCCATCTTTCCATTCATCTCTGGTGTTTCTGAATCCCTCCAGAGCAAAGAGACCACACATCTGCATTGGATACTGGGTGTACAGCAAATGCTTGTACACTGAGGTGATGGTCCTGTGTGAGGAGTTTTCTCTTTCCGTCATTTTATTGCTTTTAAGAAAATTGCTTCCACAGTGATTTTCAGCGCACCACTTAATACTTGTTAATATTTTGAAGTTTTAAAACTTTAAGGGGCTTTTGATTTGTCCCACACTCATCTCAGTGATGAGCTGAGCCTCTCCCCAAGCTGTACCACGGAGAGGACAAGCCCCATGGGCACTCAGCCCCTCCATGCTGCAGGGGGGATGAGCACGGCACCTCATCATCCCACCACAGCACCTCGCCATCCCACCATGGCCACCTTGCCGCAGACATGCAGGCAAATCCTACACATGCCTTAGCTCCAGCAAGGTTTCTAGACAGCCCATCTGGCCCTCACAAAGCCTTCATGCATTTATTTGACACAAACAGTGACTTCCACTTGATTCAATCACTGCTTAATTCGCTCCTCCATTTAATTTTATCAAAACTGTAGTAATCAAATCATTTGCACTAAAAACATTACAACTTCCACTTGTTTATTCTGATCAATTTTAATCCTTTAAGGCACAAGGTTTATTGGATAATTTGGTTATGAGATAACAAAATGTTGTCATTAAATCCACATGGAAAGGACAGAACACACAAAAAAAGAGAGTTAAAAGGATCCCGAGGAGAGCTCATAATAAAGAAAAAACACAATAATATACTGTTATTTAGAAGTCAAGCTATGCAAAATGAAAGCTAAGAAGCATCCTGCTGTTCACAAGATGAAAAGATCAATGGCATGTTTCAGTTGAGACATTTCTGGCAATGAACTGCACTGAAAAGGGGAAGACAACATAACTGAATGTGAACGAATTTGCCTTTTTTGAGTGTTGACCCACATGAATGAAAGTATTTCAGCGGTGTTTTGAGATTTCCCTCTATGCAATAAGCCTTCAAAAGCCAAAGCCAGCAGAGGAAAGGAAATATTCCCACTGCAGGCTGCTTCTCTGTTGCTTTGAGAAAGAAAACACAATCTCCTGCTACACGGATCCTTCTCATCCCTTGACCCTGCCACATCTCTCCCCTGCAGGTCAACACTTTCATCTCCTTTGTGTTCCCTATGGTCGTCATTTCTGTGCTCAACACCATCATCGCCAACCAGCTCATGGTCATGTTCAAGCAAGCTGCCCAGGAAAACCAGGTCTGCACCATCGGTGGGCAGCAGACGATGCTCAGCATGTCCATGGAGCCCAGCCGCGTGCAAGCCTTGAAGCATGGCGTGAGGGTCCTACGTAAGTATTCCCATATTTTGCTGTGGAACTGGCCACAGGTGTCTAAGGAAATATTGTCTGAAGAGTAACGGATTGAAATCGGTGAACACTTTCACCAAAAACATCCTCTAAATGAAAATTAGCTCTTTTATGGAAATCCAAATTGCCCACAAACACACTGACATTTGCCACAACTGTCCAGTTCTTGTCTCAAAGCCCCAAACTTTGGAAAAAACATTTGTTCTCTTGGTCTCTTTCCTTCTCCATCTATTTCTTGCTGAGTCACTAAGAGTTTTCTAGGGAATTTTATCCTCTGTTTTCCACTATTTTCTTTTACTCCCAGAGTAATTTTTCTGAGTCCTAACCTTTCCTTAAAGGATTAAAAAAATCATACATAAAAAAAAATAATACCTAAACATATTTCAGACAAATTCCCAAGCCAAGGTCTGGAAAATACCTTCATCTATATTTCACATCCAATAAAGGGCTCACGTTTGCACATGTGATGTCTCAAACACTACTGATAGCTGGGAGCACTGGTGTCCCTTCATGAACTGCTCAGGTGGGTATTCATAACTTCATGGAGAAACTAGACAGAGCTGATCTCCATGCTGAAGATCTCCATGGATCCGTGATCTCCATGGATGAAGACAGCAAAAGATGCAATTTTTAAAAATTATTCTTCCAAATAACCACATTTAGTGCAATCACAAATAATCCTTTTCTTTTGCCTTTGCTTGTTGATATGTAAAGCTAAAGAACAGACCTTCTCACAGACGCTCTCTGAAAAAGCAAAACTAGCCCAGCATTTTAACGGTTTAGTCAACAGCCACTTAAGCCTTGCGTATATCGCTTTATTCCTTTTCTTCTTCTGCAGAGCTTTGGTTCAGACAAAGTTTAAATAAAAGATCCTGCACCCAGAACCTGAGCTGTACTGCAAAATACTGGATGGCTTCATTAATTAAGCCAAGGAAAAGACCAAAGGACCTGACAGCTTAAACTGACAGCTGATAAGGCAAAAGATGTTCAAAAACAGGACCCCCAAAAAATCTAATGAAGTATGCTGGTACTGGTTTGAAACTGTGAGAATCCTCATGCACATTAGACAGTGAGAGTTTGTTAGCAGAAAGCTTTTCATGGCAAAGATGTTGGTAGCTGAAGCGCTTTGGCCAAATCCACATTTTCAACAAGGAAAGAAATCCTTAGAGAAGGCACCAAGATCCTCCCTGAGATTTTTCCAGCTGTTTTTCTCGAGGATGCATCCCATGCATCCTCCTCTGCCCCTGCTATAGACAAGGCATCACAGACATCCCAGCTTTGAACACCACACTGGGAAATGCCCCCTGAGAAAAATGAGATAAAACCCGAGAAGACATTAAATTCCCCATAATTATCGTGTTGGGCTGAGTTTATCTACAGTCTCTGCACTCCAATGAATCATCATCCACAGGGCGATGAGGAGTGAGCTGTGCTTGGGCACTGAGCTTGCAAGGATGGGGCGGTGCAGGTCCCTCAGTTCTCCGCTATCTTCTTCTGTTTCTTAACGCTTCTGCCCACTGCCATTAAGCGAGAAGCTGCCTTTTCTCACTTGCACTACAACATCTCACACCTCTCTCTCTCTCCTTTTAGTTTTGTATGCTTTTTTAACATCGAAAAGAGCGAGCTCTTGGTGAATAATAAAAGAGAGACCTAAATTGACACCTGCCATTCCCAGGGCATTGCTGGGTGCTGGTGGAAGAGCTCTACTCTCCAACAGGTCCATGTTTCCCCTGAGGCACTGAAAAACAACCTTTCTTTCTCTTAACAAGCTTCCTTTTCTCCCTCTTCTTCTTCCCCAGGCAAATTTTCACTTTCATTATGTATTGCAAAAGCTAAGAAAAACTAGCAGAAGTGAGGGCTTCAGTCTGGAGCCTGAAATGGTGCAAAAGCAGGTCAGATGTGGCACCACGGGCAGCGATGCACAGACATTACGTGCATCTCCTCAGCAGCAGGACTGAGCTCCCTTCCCTGCTGGGAAGGCAACGAGAGAGCAGGAGCTTGTGCCTTTTCTGGTCTGAGGAAGATCCAGCAAATCAGAAATCCATCGCCAGTTTTGTCTGTGATTCACCACATCATGCAGAAGGGCTTTTTTTACTTCACAAGTGTGAGTGCAATCCTGCTTCGTTTCATTTTTCAAATGCACTTGATTACTGGAGGTGCTCAAGTCACATTTACTTTTGTCATCTGTTCCTCGCAACTTTTGGGTTTTTTTCATAAACCAGGCCTCTGAGCTGTCTGAAAAGCAGCAAAAAAAAAACCCAGGGACGCACATGATTTATCCAGGGATCCATGGCAGCCAAAGCCATGTACACAGTCTAGGCTAGTTTATGGAAGACGATGAGAAAAGAAAAATGACACTTGTCCACACTAATAAAACTGTTGGCACAGAAGCAGAGCTTCATGAGGGCCACAGTATTTTCCATTTCCCAAAGTGAACTTTGCCCTGAAGTACACAGAGCTTGATTTTGTTTAAGAGTGAAATGTTTCAGAACTTGTAAAACTCACGCTCGGAAATTTTTTGCAGTTCACGGTGTGCAGAGCTGCTGCATGAGAGCAGAGCAGCAAAATCCTTCCTTCCTTCCTCCATATCCATGGAGATTATGTATTTATTTACAGTGAAATAGGAGCTAAAAGCAGTCGGGCTAACAGCTTCGTTCAAAACATCCACAACATCTTTTTCTTCCTCCTCGGCAGCATTTAGGTATTTTCTTGGCTCTGTCTGACTTTGGTTGTGTACAAAATAATTAGGGAGATCGGGATCAAGGGATGTGTCAGCCCTGCTCCCTGGGAACCACCTCGTTAATTCATTAAGCATCTGATTTCTGATAGCACTTCTCTCTCTGCTGTCAGCGTTCACCAGGTGTGAGGATCCAAATTCAGAGAGCTCGAGGTGCTGGCAGCTTCTCAGCTCTTTTGTGGGGAAAACAAGGCAACGTCTGCACCAGTACTAAAATACACCTCCCACCAAGAGATTTCATATTCTCCTTCGCCCATCCAATATTCCTTCCATGTCTCCAATTATAAATCACCTCCAATTCCTGTTATTGTTCCTTGGCTATACTGTAGTGCTGGGAAGTTGAGTCTCTTGGGTGCTGTGTGATGCTTCATGGAAGGGTGAAGCTCCTCTAATTGCATAGCCTGATATGCCAATAGTTTTATAACACCCTAAATAAATCTTAAATACACACCCTTCAGAATAACCATCCTGCAGAAGGTAAAACCTCACGTACACTGCCCAGACCATTGCCTACTGTATCCCAACATAAAGAGGCAATATAAATCTTCCCCACCTTAGCCTCACATTTCCAAACATCTGCTGAAAAATCAGAGCCTGCTTGAGTCTGGCTCAGCCTGAAAGCACCATTTGGCCAAAATGTCTTCTCAAAAGGGGACAGTTTGGTGATATGGACTAATTGTCCCCATCAACACATCAAAGCCTGCAGCCCATTCTCCTCTGAGCAGCCCTCAACACCTCCCCGACTGCCTGTCAGATCAGTTCCTGCCATGGATGGAAGGAAGAAGATATTGAATGGTATAGCTGAGCTCTGATAACAACGTTGAGACAAATTGATGGACATCAAGGGGAGGCTTTGCACATCCCTGGTTGGACGTTGGCTAGGTCTATTAAAATATAATCGGTTCCAAGTAGCGCTTGCTCTGTTACAAAAGCTGCTTAGTGAAAGCAATTACAAAGCACTTAGAGAGGTTTAACCAATTAAAAGAATATCCTTCAGTCTCCCACAGCTGGCTGGGTGATGCCTCAGTAAGATGCTTTTTAGGAGATGAAGTCCAACTGCTTTTTTTTTACTGAACATCTAAGAATTTCCAAATTATTATTTTGGGGTCTCTGCATTTATTGAAGCAACACTAGACAAAGGCCAAGTATTAATGAAATATCCACGCAGCCTGCATTTCATTAATCTGTGCATTAATAATTCCCCTTCTGAACAAATGTCTTGAAGAATTCATTAATTCCTCATCACCGATGTTCCAAGTTTGAGGTACCCATTTCAGAGGGAGAACATTGCTGTGAGCTCTAGTGTAACCATCCTGCAAACAGGAATAACAAACAGCTAATACTTGGCAGCCACAGTACACAGAAGAGCATTCGTCTGGAAATCTGCTCCTTAAATGGTTGTATTTCATAATTCCCGTATTCTAAGGAAATCAGGCTAGTCCGTGGATCCTTTCTTTTGCAAGAAAGGAGCTAAATCCCTGGCAGTTTAATAAAACGTCTGAGCAACTCTAAGTGGAGCTCAGCAAAACCCCTGCGACATGAAGCGTGAGTGGAAGCTGAGTTTAACAGCTGAAGTGTCACACTGAAATTCGGGAGGATAAATTAGCTATAGAGCAGTTGTATATATTTCCCAGAGATGTTTGTACGTGTAGATTTACTTTACAGCCTGCCAAGCGACATAAAGAGAGTGGTATCAGAGCACTCTATAAACACCCTTGGAGGAGCAGAAAGGGATGACGGCTGCACCTCTTGGCACAAGGAGACTTTTTTCTCCTCTCCCAAGACACATCCCTTCGCTGGCACTGCTTTCTACTGGGGTGCGGGCTCTTGCGGCTGCATCTGTGAAGACAACTCTAGGGCTGGTCATGCCCAGCAAGCAGATTTTCCAGGTGTTAAACCCTGTCAATGTGAGTGTTTAAAAAGCTAACTGATGTGGTTTTAAACATCAAGTCTGGCTTAGTCACTGCAGAAGCATGCGGTAAATACAGCCCCAGGGTCCCTCCTGCAAGCAGAAACCATTCTGAGAGGAACAAAGGACATGTGAAGCTCAGAACTGGAGGGCAAAAAGAAGAGGATGCCAGTTTGGGTTATACCTGATCTTGCCAAACAGAAAAAGCCTTGAACCTGCTGAGGAGAAGAGAGAAGCCCTCATCTGTTCTTCAAAGGGGAAATTTTCTTTATTTTTCTTCCTTCTTCTCTAACCACCCAACCATCCCTGGGAGGAATGGCATGAATGGCATTGAAATGTTTAAATGGATTTAATGAAAGCTTAAATGGAATGAAGCAACTTTTTCTTTATTTTCAAAAAATGTGATCACTGTAGAAGGAGGCTGGGGAAGAGACCCCAGTTTGTACTGGGTCAGCAGTGACTTGCTGCTCGTCAGAGCCTGTTCTTGGACTAACTTTAACCTGCATTTTCTGCCTTGATCCTTATAGACTAAACCGATGCCAGTGGACAGTTTAATCACCAGCGAGAGCAAGGGCAGGAATTCACATCCTTTTTCAAATCTGTCAGCTGAAGCCATTGAAAATCAGGACTGGAAAATATAGTCTGAGTAAAATACATTGGGTTTGCATGCCAAAAGGTTTTTCTATTCACTCTGCTGTCTTGCTGCCATTAGCAAAGAAATATTTAGGGGAACATGGCTCCTTTCAAGCAAGAAAGCATCTTCTACCCCTTAATCCAAAAAAAGAGACCATCCTCCTACAACAGGAAAAAAAGAAAGAAAATATTACAGAAAGATAAAAAGCAGATCTCTGACTGCTGGGAATGGAAATTAAGGAGTCAAATCTAATGTTTACACTGCTCAGTTATACATGCAGGAGCACAGGGGGATTGCATCCAGCAAATGCTGAGTATTTGCAGTGGCATCTCAAGGAGCTGAGGGCTCCCCAGGCCCATTGCTATTCCCAGTTCCTCCTTCGCTCTCCTGAGCACTACTGGTGCATACTGGTGGTCCCCAATCTCTGCTGGTTGTTATTGACTTTTATGGAAATCCTTTCTTTCTGCAGCCTTGTGACCCAAATACCAGCACAAGCAGTTCTGATTTTATTAGGCTCATACCCACCCTTGCAGCTCCCGTAATCCCTAGTTCGGGGCCCGCTGGTGTAAATATTGCCTACAACCTGTCAGGTAGTGCATCATGGTAATATAAACAGTGCCTTGAGGTCTAACTATGCAGTTAAACTAGGCAGCTACATCTACACTTGGCCCAGATTTTACCATCTCTCATATCAAAGAGCACGGTGACACTTGCTCCCCTTTGTAAGAGAGTCTCTTCTAATGGCATCAACTAAGTAAGTACATAAAACCCCGGAGCTTTCAACACACAAGGACTGTTTCTCCAGCAATCAGCATTAATGCACACCCCTGACAAGAGCCCCATAACACTGTCATATACGTTACTAGTACCAGCTGGAATGTGCATTCCTTGGGCAGCGCTGGAGACATCCGGCTGCTGATGGCCTGAGATGCAGAAAAGGCCAGGAGATGCTGTTCAGATGGGCCAGCACCTACCCAAACAGCTTCCGCCTTTGCTCAGAATTACACTGCGCTATTCCCCAGCTGCGTGTGTTTCAGCTCCCCTTGAAATGCAGAGAAAGAGAAATTAATTGGCCAAAATAATCTGAATGAAACTACCAAGGAACGATGGATCCGGAGGCCTTAGCAACAGTGGAGGTGGTTACAAGAGGGAGCAGCATCTCTTTTCTCCCTCTCCTGGAGAGAAGGGAGGAGAGGACAGAGGGATATGACCCCAGAGGGGATAGAAGAGCTAAAGCAAGGAGGAAAACACCAGCCAAATGCTTTGTACAGCAGCAGATCCCTGGGGTCCCGCGTGAGTTGGCAGAAGTGGCACATTACCCACCGCTGTCCCGGTGTTCTGAGTCACGCCAAGCCTCAGATGGCTTCAAAAGAGGGACGGGGGACTGAAAATCCCTCCTGAGCATGGCTCCCATGCTCAGTCAAACCAGCTACTGAGCACTTGCCATGGTCTTTTTACACATGACATAGTGCTCGTGCTAAGCCAACGTGAGTTTTTTGAGCTGTTGGCCAAGGAGAAGGGCCATCTCCCAGCTTCAGCCACAGGATACACACAAGGTAAAATAAAATACTCAGTTCAATCTAATATAATTTAACTCCCAGGATTGCTTCCACATCCAGTTTAATCTGAAAATGAAGACTGGCACAGTTTAAATCTTCTTTTGCACAATGAAAAAGATGTCACTCAAAATGTATGTTTCCCTCTGCAGGACTTCCTGGCGATAAACAAACAAGGGCTCGTCCTCTGTCGCTCCGGCTTCCTCTCTCCCCTTCCTCCTTGGGATGCAGTTCAAACAGGCAGAGAATACAGCCATTATAAGACAAAATAGAAAGCCACAGGATGCAATGATGCAGGTTTTAATACACGTTTAAATTGGGAGTTTGATTTAGAAGGGAAATGTGAAGGTGCCTCTCGGTGGAAGGATCATTCTGCAGCATCCTCGGAGCACTGAGGTCACCTTGCTCAGGTCCCCTCTCTGCTCCCCAGCCCTGGGCACCTTGTTTGCTCCAAGGTCAGAAATAGTAGAATTTCATGGAGCAGCTCTGCTCCTATTAAAACCTCGTTGAATTAATTAGAAGTGAGGGAGGAGTTTGGTTTATTTTTAGTTCAAAAAATAGAGGCAGGAAATCGCCGACCTCACAAACACCATCCTGGACAGTCACCCCCATCATGCATTGGGCTGAATCCTTCCCCTGCAGGGCTCAGCTCCAACAGGCTGACCTGCTCCATCTTACTGCACCGAAGAAACCTGTGCCAAGCCTTTAATGATGGAGAACATGTCCTAGGAGCTATAGCAATACTCAAAAATCATTTTGGCAGCCACTTTGCAAAGGATTTGTTTTACAACCTATCCATTTTGACGAGCATGTTCTCAGGGAGGTAGAAGACAGCAACAAAAGGCACCAGACACTTTCATTGTGTTTTAGAGGAGACTTAACACATTCTCATGTTTCATATTAATCCCTGGGGAGAGGTCCCAACAGAACAGGATTGCCACCCTAATTCTGCTTGATCCCTTGTGTGATAAAATCAAACCACAGAGATTAAGGGTGACAAATACAGAGCAGGGTCTCCTAATCTGCATGGCAGAGGCTGGTGGCACAGAAGCACAGAGCATGCTACCCAGCTGGGATTTCCACATCAGCTCCTGAGTATCTCCAACGCACTAAGCTATGTGTTTAACAGAGCTTTAATTGCAGAGCGATTGCATGTGATATTATAGAATTACCACGGATCACTTAATTGATTATTCATTTCCTGAGGTTAAGCAGATATTTCTCTCAATATGTGTTTTTGCTGCTATAGATCCCTGCCCCCATGTTATCTGGCACAGCACTGTCTGAGCAACAGAAGCAGAGATCCTTTATGAGGAGGAAACCACTTTCATTTAACGTGTTGGTAAATTCAACAGGCAGATGTGTGAGACTCTTAAAATTGGCTGTAGAAAGAATCGAGATCCTTCCATTCTTAAAGAGCTGCATGGAGGGGTAAGCAGCTGGGAAGTGCCCATGCATGGAGGTTTCTGAAAAAATTATGATGTGCACAAATGAACTTGTGTTGGAAGCCATTTGGGAAGCGGCTTCCACAGCCTGAAAACCCAGCTAATCCAGCACTGGGAAAGCAGATGGACTAAGGCTGTGAAGTTGGCTCATTCCTGTTGGCCTAATGCTGATGGATGGAGGGGGAGAGGCTGGAGAATATCACTTCTGTGGCCCTTGGGAGTGATCTCCTGGGCAGTCATGGGTGGACTGCTCCAGACAGGACAAACCAAAGGTCCATCTGACAGAGAAAAGAATTTCTGGAGGTGGCCAAAAGCAGGTGCTCAGAAATGTGAAAGAGCCAAGCAGATATCCAGTGCCTTCCCACTTCTCCTGTGCCACATGGCATCTGGGACTGTCCCCATTAAAGCTCCTCAGAGCAGACTCAGACACAGGTCAAAGTCATTCACTTGATGGCATCTGAAGTGCTGCAGGCTGTCTAGTGATGAATTGCATCTGTGATCACAATGACCATATAGGAGCCAAAAATATTCCAATTGAAATAATGAACTCACTCGGACAAGGGAATAAAAACAGACCCTCTAGCCTTCTTTCCAAAATACCTCCCTTCAGTTGCCTAGAAATGTATTGAATAAATGGCTTTTGCAGAATTCCTGGAAGATGCTCTCCTACACCATGCAGGCTGATGCTGAAAGAATATAACTATCTCTTTTGTTAGTTACATATTTAATAAAAGAGATAGCACATGGAGTTGAAGTAAGGCTGCAAGTACGGAGCTGGACACTGGGAATTATTTAATTTCTGTACAAATTAGGCAGTGACTCTGCTAGTGATGACATCCACAAAAATAAGGCACAGACACTTCCCTCCCCAATGTGTTCCTGAAGTCTCCTCTGCACCTCTCAGCTAAGTAACAGTGATGGGGAGATGCAACCACAGCCAGCCTTGCTCCTCCTGGACCACGTTTTTCAAGGAAAACACATCTGCATATCTCCTCTATGAGCTATGGCATGGTCCTTGTGGGATGACAGTGTCTGGGTTTGGGACATATCCACACACAGGTTTTCAATCCCAAGGCAGAAGGAAAAGCAGCTTTTGCCTCCACGTGCCGAATCCACATTGCCCTGGTGGCACGGAGCTCTGTAAGAGAGCTTTGCTGCTTCCTAGCCCTTTACAGGTCACACAAAGGACAAGAGTGATGTGGCTCTGTAGAGCAAATTTGGGATAAAAAATTAGCATCATTATTTTATTTAGCCTTGCTTTTCTTCTTGTCCTTTATTGTGTTATGTTTTAACTGAGATTTCTTTATTTCCTGCTAGGAAAATTCTGCCAGAATCCTGCCATTTCATACAGAGGTTGAAATGCCTGTTACAGAAGGAAACAAATCTTTCCCTTGATTGCCTGACACATCTACTTTTGAATCTAGATTGACAAACGCACTCTACCAACAGCACTTTTATCTTTTAGAGTTGCTGCATTTTATTTTCTATTGTCTGATGTCCCTCGGCTAGAATCTGGAACCATCATCTTTCTCTACTTAACCTTCAATTAATCATTTTTATTACAGCCATGTCCAGACCCAAACATCTTGTAATCACTTTCTCAGGTATTGCACAAACGTAGAGCAAAAGGATGAGTCCTGCCACCGGAAAGCAGCTCCTGGGGCTGTTTAATGATCCCCAGCACCATGGGGACCGTGGCCAGTGGCTCCGCGGAGCAAACTAATGGGATTATAGCGTCCCTGGCTCCCTGTCTACCTGGATGAACAACGTACACTAACTGTCCCTGCAAGTCCTTTGGATAAAACACCCAGTGCCACATGGGCATGAAACACAAGGAGAGATGCAAACACGGTTTCATTTGGGCCGGTGTCCGAACAAGGCATCCATGGTCCTTTATCTGTCTTGTACCTTCTTTTCTTCATAGTGTCACTGCCCCTGTGCTTATAGCTGCTTTCTATTCTTTCTGTTATGCTCATTTTTACAGACATTTGCAGGCTGGTTGTCCCTCGGGGTTATTAATTCTTTGTGCAACCGCAATAGAAGAACAAAACAGGGCTTTAGGAAAACAGTTTACAGCAATAAACACCACACAGACAGGTCCTTTTTTCACCTCCAATGAAGAATTGCTCGCAAAAAGTAATGGGCTTTTTTCATATCTTGCAGGTGCTGTGGTGATTGCTTTCGTGGTCTGTTGGCTCCCTTATCACATCCGGCGTCTCATGTTTTGCTACGTCCCCTCCAGTCACTGGACAGAGTGAGTCACAATGCGGGGGGCGTGGGGTCAGGCTGGAGCTGGGGCTGCTGGGGATGGAGGTGGGCATCTGGAAGCAAAGGTGTTCTCCACACAAGGGGTTAAAGCCTCAACCTCCTAATTGTTGTTTTGCTTTTTTCTTTTGGGTTTCTTAATCTGTTTGCTGGCCAAATTAAGAGTCCTGGTTTTAAATCCCTCAGATATGGGTGAAGGAAACATTAGCTTGAACCGAAATGCATCAGCATGCCCTGCCTTCTGCTCTGGCTGTGGCCACAGAATCGCCCCTGTTAACAACAGAGATGGATACTCACCTCTGACAGTCCTTGATGAAAAGACACTCAGACAGGGGGGTTTTATACACCCGAAGGGGATTGCTGTCTCCATGGTGGAGATATCGATCACCAGCCCAAAGATGGAGCAGCCCCCGCTAACACACAATTCGGCTCCGCGGCACCACATTTCCTTAGTGACAGGAGAGATTACACAGGTGGGGAAAGGACTGCGCTGCTCACTGCGTCTGGAGCAGGTTATTTACCGGGTTTTGCAGGGAGTGGATCAAAATTAAATACTAGCAGTTGTCACTGATTAGAAAATGTCCAGATTCTCAGAGAGTTTAGGGGTAATTGCACACCTACGCTGAATGCCTGCGCAGTGTTCACGGACGTGCATTGGGCCAGGTTCCTCAGCAAAGCAGCCACAGAGCTGATTATTCATTTTAAATATGCATTTAAGAGTTAATTCTGTCTGGGGATATACACCCAGGTAGCCTGAGATGCCATGAGACGTGCTCAATGAAAAATTTGCCTTTCCTCCCATGGTGCCATGTCCCTGTTCTCTCTGGGACTGGGTCTGCTTCTTGCAGTGAACAGAAAAAGAAAAATAATTTACAATACCAAAAAGCAGAGCAACTATGAGACATTAACATTTCATAAACTCCAAGCACAAAAAAATAGTAATTTACGATCTAGCAGCCTACTGAATGGAATTGTACATCCATCCGTAGTAAAAACCAAAACCTCCCTGCAAGCATGAAAACAGAGCTCTAGGCACACACTGGGACAAACTGCTGTTTCTTGTTTGCCTTCCTATATGAAAAGCACTTAAAGTCACACTCAATTATGTAATGACTGCATTTGCTTTGAGCAAGAGGGGTAGAGGAGTCTGTCGTTAGCGTGAATTTATGCATTGTGGCTGCGTTCACATATTTTCATTTCTTCTTTTAAAAGCCATGAGTGATCTTAGGAAAACATTGAATTTACAGGCATGTTATGAATGGTGAACTACCAGTATGGTAGCTAATCAAGAGCTTGCAGCAGCTTGCTGCGTTCATTTATAAACGCATGTGCCTGCCCCTGAAAAAGAGAAAATTTTTTGCTATATGAATTCTTCACAACCTTGCAAGAGCTGGATGGGCCATGCAGGACTTGGCAGTGCTGAGGGGGTGTGGAGGGGTTGGTGATGTACACCAGCACACGTCTATTTATCTTTTGTTAGACAGTGCTTAGACTAACAAAAAGGTCTGCAATTTCCACCGAGATAAATGACCCTGGGGAACATCTTCCTGCAAATGAGACCCATGTTGTTTATAAACCCTTCACCAGCTCAGAGCTCTCGATCTCCATTGTCCCAAGGAGAGGTATTTCCAAAAGAAAAAAAAAAACAAACCTATGCATTTTCAATCAATTCTAGTTGAAAATATTATATTGCAATGGTCAGGATATGCTTCAAAAGCATGTCACCATCAAGTTGCCCCCAGAAAAGAGAATGCTATCCCAGATTACAGACAAATCCCAAGCCAGGGACCTGTTGACTGAGCTGACGCAGCTCTCGCTGCCGGGGAGGGGAGGAGAGAGCTACATCTGTTACTGGATCTTGGCTCTTCTGCAGGCTCTGTAGACCAGAACTGCAGCCAGAAAGTCAAGCTAATGTATATGCATGGCACAGAAACAAATTTCCATCTGGCTTCTCAGTTTCACGCATGTCTATTTTCGAAGACAAAATGAACGCATGAGGTAAATATCACATCCGGACCCAGGGCGTACATAAGTTTCTAACTCTTTGTAATTGAGCAAAGACATTTGTAGAGGCATTTGTCCTGCATTTGGCTGGTTCCATTTGAAAACATAGATGTTTTCATGCCTGGAGCATCCTTCTGATGAGGAAAGGCTGAGGGACCTGGGTCTGTTTAGGCTGGAGAAGACTAAGATGGATCTTATAAATCACCAATATCTGGAGGCCGGGTGTAAAGAGGATGGGGCCCGACTCTTGTCAGTGGTGCCCAGTGATAGGACAAGGGGCAACGGGCACAAACTAGAACATGAGAAGTTCCACCTAAACATAAGGAAAAACTTCTTTCCTGTGAAGGTGGTGGAGCACTGGAACAGGCTGTCCAGAGGGGTTGTGGAGTCTTCTTCTCTGGAGACTTTCAAAACCCGCCTGGATGCGATCCTGGGCAACCTGCTCTAGGTGAACTTGCTTTAGCAGGGGGCTAGACTAGATGATCCCCAGAGGTCCCTTCCAACCCCCACCATTCTGTGATTTTGTTTTCCTGGTGGCTCATGCACTGACTCTCACTGGTAAGCTTATGTCCCTCACCAAGAAAGGTTACCTGAAAAAATGGCTCATGTTTTTCTCACCCTTGTGACTTTCAATTATTTCAGTTCTCCACACTCTACTTAGATTTTTTCTTTCATCTGTTCTTCCAGTTTCCTTTTCAACTTCTACCACTACTTCTACATGCTGACAAACGTCCTCTTCTACGTCAGTTCGGCAATCAACCCCATCCTCTACAACCTGGTGTCTGCAAACTTCCGACAGATCTTCCTCTCTACACTTACCCTGCTGTGCCTGCCATGGAGGAAGAAGAAGAAACGACTGGCCTTCACTAGGAAATCCAACAGCATCTCCAGCAACCACACATTTTCCAGCCAGGTCACAAGAGAAACGACATACTGAAGCCAAAGGAGGAAGGGAAATGCATTTGATCATGGAGTCAAAACTTGAGAGAGGCCTCTGTGACTTTCATGCATGGGCTCCAAACTCATGTAACACAAATGTGTTTAGCAAAGTCATTTTTGTTGGAAAAATAGGCTTCATTCTGCCAGTAACGTTGAGGTTATTTTAAAGCATTGGCCTTGCCTCTTGTGAGTAATGTCTACATGTTTTGTAACTTCAGTCTGGCATAAATCCAGATGCAATGTTAACTGGGAAGCCAAAATATGTTAAACTTAGGCAAAATCATACTGCATTTCATCCTTTTCTCAACGCAGAGATGC
The DNA here is from genome assembly GCA_013400335.1 of Eurystomus gularis. NCBI lineage: Eukaryota > Metazoa > Chordata > Aves > Coraciiformes > Coraciidae > Eurystomus > Eurystomus gularis. The sequence goes on along the minus strand of VZZY01021078.1, from coordinate 989,139 downwards.
CACGTTCACATCCAAGGGTTTGAGATCACGTCTCTTGGTGGCACCAAGCAGAGTCTGATGAAGAGAAAGAAGTTTTAAACAGAAAGGGATGGTTTTGGAGAATGGACATACTCATCTGTGGGATGTTCAATAAACGAGGAGTGAAAACTCAGGGAGGCAGGTGGTTATTTTAGAAATATACCTAAATTATGATTAATATGACCTAGGTGCTCAAGAGAGCCGATCTGGCTCCTTGAAATTAAATAACAACAGATGATGCCTTACCTAGATTGGGGTGGCTGTGACCTGAGGGAAGGGGGGTCATCTTTCACTTTAGGGCATATATAGTGCCTGGCACAGTGAATCCCTCTCTCGCTGGTGTTGGTACTGCAACACCAATAAATAACATAGTCTCTGGCAAAGCCGAGAATGCAGAAACTGTGCCCAACTGGAGTGCTGAAAATGAACAGAAATGGAAAATCTTACTGTTGCCATACAGCCAAATCCTATTTTTCACCAGGAAGAATAGTTAGCTGGCCTGCATTAAGAGCTGAGAGAACTCCAGGCTCATGAGGGCTCCAGGCTGCTGAGATAAGAGCAACCTGCCCCAATTCTGTGGGACCTTCAGATTTTTCCCATTCTTACTCTGGTTTTACTTGTTTCCTCACCATTTTCACAAGGCTGACGTCTCATAGGTTATATCAGTTGTAGGCAGCAGGGTGTCTTGTTCTACCTTTTCTTTCATTTCTTTTTACTACCAGATCTGTTGGCACACTGATCTGCACACAAAAATCTTCAGTGCAAATGAAGAACAAAAGAAGGTCTAAACCGGGGAGTCTTAGCTCCAAAGCAACTTTCTGTTAACAAGCCAGAGGAACAGAAAGAAGATCTAAGAATTCTCTTTGAAATTTCTCAGCTGGTCAGGATAGGTAGCATGAGCTTTTCTCCCATATGGTTCCACCTCTGACAGCCCACTATGAGATGCAGCAATTAGCTCCAGAGCCTTTAGCACCAGAAATCACAGACCTCTGGGACAAGCTAAAGGGTTTTCCCCACTGTCACATCACCAGATGGTCACCCACATGAACCTGGAACCAACCGATCATCCTGTGCAAGCTCTGCTGTGATTTTGCTGGTGGTGACCTTGTGTCCCCTTTCACAACACACTTCATTAGGAGAGTAGGACTCGCCTCTTTATGATGACAAACTAGAAGAGTCACTTGGCTCAGTTCAGCTTTCTGGGCTTTGCCCATACCCTGTCACTCTTCAACTAAGGAGTACCCTTGGTACGTAACACAAGCCTCAGTGCTGGAGATGTGGATCTGGCCCCCAAGAACCATTACACAATGGAGGCCAGTTACTGATCCACTGGGTACCAGTGACTTCTCCTGCTACAGATGTGGTATCTCATGAGTTAGACCCTACTGGGCTCAGGGCACAGAGGAAACACCTGTGGGGCATTTGCTGTGAGTTGTGAGTGATGACTGTCTACTTCCAAGGCATGTATAACCATCAGCCGTGGCCTCCAACCACATCTACAAGGGATGGGAGAGAGTTTTAATGCCTAGTACAGAACCACTCTAAAAAAAAGGGCTCAAAATAGAAATCAGCAGGGCTTTAGTTTCTTCTGATTCAGCCAAATTGCAAGCTCTGTTCTGTCATGCCTTCTTTTAATTTCTTGCCCTGGTTGTACCTGAGGGCAGAGATTATATTTGACAAAGCACTTTTGTTGCTCATGCACAGTTGACTCCTCTTTAGCAAGGAAAACAGGCAATGGCACACACACCAAAACAACAACAACAAAAAAGGAGACCGGTCTCTTTGGAAGGAAATCTGTGAGAAACCAGCAAATGTTGTCTGTGTGTGTGTTGGAAATGCCCTGGGCAGAAGAGAAGAAGGAGCTCTAGAAGACCTACAGATACAGTCATGTGGGAAAGTCCAGGTACAATAAGCAGAGGAAGAGGAGTCTTAATGTCACGCACTTAACACTGGCCTTCCAGGCAAGACACTTTAAATGTTTCTGGAGAGGATTCAAAGTTTTTAACTTCTCCTCTAAATAGAGTCAACAGCTGGGAGGCGGTTTCTGAAACCTCCCACGGAAGCCGTAACTGTGTGTTGCTTTGGCTTTCATTGGGATTTAACATCCTGCACATCACAGTTGCTTTTGAAATGTTAAACTTTATTAATATACTTGTTCAACACCAACCTGCTGAAATGCGCTTGATTCTCTTAGAAAACCCTGTACAAAAATTGTTCCACGTAAGATGCTTGGCTTGGATTTTCATTGCTGAGACACACGGGCAGCTTACAGAGCACTTGATCGCAGCTCAGAGAAACTGGTAGGTTTATTTTTGGTTTGAGATGAAAAAGGGAACAAGCTGGAGTAAAAATGAATTTATCACAAACCCTTTCTGCAATGTTTGTTGGGCCACTCGAGCCCTGAAGAACTATTTGGGAGGATTTATGCAAGCGGTTTGCTGGCTTCTGCAGCTCTGCTCCTGCAACGTAACACGGGAGCAGAGCCGAGTCTATGGCCTTACGCTGAGCTTGCAGCTCAAAGCTACCTCTTCCACTGGCCAAATCCGACTACCTTGAGCTGAGAAGTGTAAGTTACAGCTGATTTCATCCTCTCTCCCCTCCTCTCCTAATTTTGCTGTATTCAACCTAGGGATTTAGTTCCCATGAGCTCGAAGAAGTGAGGATAACTCACTGCAAGACCCCACGGTTTTGTAAAGGAAAGCATTATTCCGTAGAGAACAAAAAGGTACAAACTGCCCAGTATACACCAGAAAAATGGTTCTTTCCATGCCTTTCAACAACGGTTGAGCTACTAACCCAACAAGGTTTAGCTTTAAACCTAATCGAGTATAAGTGGCTTTTGCGATTAGACAAAACGCGTCCTCCCGGGCTCTGCATTCCCGTCTTGTCTGAACTCCAGGCTGGGGCAGAGGGGTGAGCGTTGCTGCTAATCTATGCAAATTTCCTACAAGTGTTTTGAGCTGTTTAAAAAAAAGAAAAAAAGAAAAAATCTGCTGAACCCATAGATGTGAAGTGCTGCCAGACAGATTCTGAGCAACTCCCATCTGAAGGGTCTATTAAGTGACCTCTTCAGATATTATTTTGAGGTTTCGTTTCTCTTCACAGTGTTTGTGTCAGGGCCATCCATTTGGCAATGTGTGAAATCAGATCTACAAAGTCATTATGCTAATCCGAAATCTCCCTCAGACAGGACTTCCTCACTAAGGCCCAGTTCACGTTAGTGTTTGAACGCTCTGCTGAGCTTGTCTCTTTTTTTAAAGCGCATAAGACCTCTCTTCAGTGACTGCACCTCTAAAGGAGAAACCTAAATGGGAAAGTTGGTGAGGATGCTTCACAGGACACATGCTGCAGACATGACAACAGCACAACCTTTGCATTTAGAGCCTCAAACGTTCAGTGAAATAAAAGCCAAGGTGTGCTGTTGCTGCAGACAGCTCGTGATGGGTTGGAACCCATCATCTGTGTGGCTGCCATCGCTGCCTGCCTTTGGGGAGGGACAGACGGACGTCCACACACCATGAGAGCGCTGGAGCTTTCCTGTGCAATGCCTTGAGTGCCAGTCTGCTGTCTTCCCGGTTGTGTTGTTTGATAGCTGTTCAAACAAAGCTGGATCTGCTAGAGCTCTGCCTGGGTCTCAGCACTACAGCTCAACAAGCTCTTCTGTTCTCAGTCTGGATTCATTCGGTACGAAAACAGATACAGCTAATCCAAAATGTCATGATGCTGTGTCCTGGCTTTGTGATCAAAAGTCTGTCCCCAGCCGTGCCACCTGATAGTCCTGCACATATTGTATTTATGGCAAATATTTTTTGAAGTGCACCTTTTTTATTTTTTTCTCTGCAATACAAAATGTTGATGTGCTTTATTTTCTGTGACCTGTTGCACAATGGGGGGGGAAAAAAATGAATGTTAAAATTGTGTCAGCTTCTACTTTGTAATATTTTCTGTGAGAAAGGGAAGGAAGAGGGTGTGAAATCCTTTTTGTGTAGCAATGGGAAACACTCTTTCAATGTAACATGCTGTTATTGATACTGTATTTACTGATCAAACTGTAATGAAATGGTTACTTCCTGATATAGCCTTTGTACTGTATGGTATTTTATTTTGTCATTTATTGATCCTAAGAAATAAATATCCAAATTTAAGGCTTGGGCTGGTTATGCTTGAAACAGCCTTTATTATACAGCCTGCTCACCAGCACAAGTTACCTGGCTGTGGTCTAAACTGCTGAAATCCCACCAACCTTGACCTGGCCTTTGCACCTCCACTGCAGAAGGCCCCCACGAGCCCCTCTCCCACAGCCTGCAAGCACTGGCTATCTGGAACAACACAACACACAAGCACCAGCTGCTGCTTTGTCTGCTAGTTGGCAAAAAAAAAAAGGGAAAAGACTTGTGGGTTGGAGGAAAACTCCCGTCTGTGAAGTCTGCCCTGAGAAATCCCTCCTGAGAGGGTCCATGCTGGTTTACAGTCCCACTGAGCTGTTAGGAACAGCAACCCGGAGCATCCAGCTCCTTTTTGGTCGAACCGCTGGGCTTTGAGCGTGTGGCACACACAAGGCTAAAGTATGGGAGTGGAGATCTTCTGGGTTTCCAGAAAGACCTGTGCTGCACAAGGGACAGCTGCTGTGCTGAGATCCAGGTGGCACTTCAGGAGTCTGGCTGGTGTCTGAACTCCTGCCTGCCTTGTCTTCTTCCCTGCTTGCTTTCCCCTGTTGCAGGGCAAGCGTTAAAGACATCATATCTTGACCATTATTTCTGCAGCAGCTCTGCCCAGAAAACTGAGCAGATCAGGGTTTCATCATGCTAGGAGCTGTCGGCACGGCAAAGAAGACAGCCCTCACCTGGAGAAACTGCTGCTGAAAAAAAGAGCCGGTTTATTGTGCCTTCATGGTGAGATTTCTCTTCCTACCTTCACCTCTTTTGCATGACCCACATCCTCCCTGGCATTCATTTTTCTAGCACAGACATAATTTTGTGGGAACAGCGTACTTGGGTATCGCCCACTATATTAAAGTGTCTTTATAGTTAATGAGCAGAAATCAGTCACCTCCAGACTCCCTGCAGCTCCTGGTTCAAGTTCTGTTGTGAAACAGCTCAGCTGAGCACTAAGAAGATGTGCAAAACCTTCAGAGTATTTAGCCATTCGACCCTATTGTTTTGATTGCTGGCAGACAGAAAGGTTGCTTGGAAAGCAGCAACAAAATAAAATTTAAATATTTGGAATCGTTCGTGCCAGGACAATTCATCTTCCAAAACCTAGCTGAAACGCAGCACCTCTCCGAAAGCACTTGGTGCTGCTTCTAGATAAGAAGAGCAGGACCCTCTATTGTCCTTATGCCATCAACTATTAAAGAATCAAATAATTTATTTTATGCATCCTTTTATTTGGCCTTCAGCCCTGCTCTGCTAAAAGGTGTATTTTTTAGTCCACCTAAGGAGCTGCAGTTTGTGTCTTCAGCAAGTGAAAACCCACAACACATGGGCAATGCCCTTGTTTTCTGGCTGCAGGAGATTTTTGTGCAGGGCAGGGTGCTCCCAGTGGAGCCTCCACTGCTTACGCAGAAATCCAGACCATGTTCCAGCTGGAGTGAAAAATGTTGCCCTCTCCTCGTGATTTCTCTTGCTCAGGGCTGACTCTTTGAAACAGCAAAACTCCCAGGAGCCAGAGATCCTCGTCCCTCCCATGCAGCCCTCTCACCCAACGTCACGCAATCGGGCATCACATCATGCCCCACCAACACAAAGGAAAACAAAAGTCTGCAGAGGGTCAATGAAGTTCTTTTTTCTTTTAGAAAGGCACAAGACCCATGCCTCGGACAATGAGGAATACTTTCAATTTGGCCCGTCTTTCTCGTTTCAATTACAAAAGTAATTTCCACAGTTCACATAGTTCAGGCGCCTTTTGAAACAAATGTTACATTTTAGCAAATGGCTTCATAAAACTTAATAAACATCCATCCAGCAGTTAATTTATTTAAACCGTCTTTAAACCCTCCTCTGCCTTATTGGATTTGAACTGCAGATCAGGTTGCAGTACATTCATGAGGGTATTTAAGCAATAAGGCAGCGTATCCCGGTTATTGTTACGGCTCTCCTGTGGGCTGTGCGGTATGAAGCAGAGCGTGAAGCGACTTTGGGCACTCAAGTGCAAAACCCCTCCCGAAGCACACGAGGACAGACACGGCCCCAAGTGCTACGGGGTGGCTGAACCAACGTGCTGGGGTTGGTTCCCAGGAGAAAAACCCAGCGAGCCCAGCCCTGGGCTCACTCACCCAAATGCTGTCAGGAAAGGGTGGTGAGAGGAAGTTAAGGACAGGTCAGCTGAGCCCACCAGGGACTGTAGCTACTAACCAGAGAGAGAAAACACCGTGGTTTCATTCTTGAAGACAGGCTGATTGAAAGCAAAATAGGAAGAGTCAAAAAAAATTAAATGAAATGCAAACACCGGAGATCTGAGGCGTGATGGGAATATCATCCCAGCGTGAGTACAACAGCCACACACTCACCCGTGCATACACTCACGATATAGTTTTGGTCTTCTCAAAAAGCTCTCCCTTGTTCTGATTGGCTTGACTGGTTTGTATCACCAGTGACACAATATTTAATTACACTTGGCTGCTTCTCTATGGAATCCTGAAGAAATGGGAAGCAATATCCTTCACCCTTTTAGCGTAAAAATGTAAAAGCACCTTGTAAAGTGGGAAGAGTCCGCTCTGCTTTCACACTGCTGCTGCTCCACTGAGCACTGCTGAGGTGCCGCAGCTTTGCTGTAAGATGAAGTTACATAAAGGAATGATTGTGAACGCTCAACCTTTGAGATCTGCAAAGGTAGAGAAAGAATAAAGGGCTCCTCTCTTGTGAGTAACATTAATATCTTGGATGGACCACTTCATCCCCCTTCATCCTGAGGAATTGCAGCTTTAAGATGAAAGGACAGACACGCCATATTTTGCCAGTGTATTAGCTTCTGTCATATTAAGGGCTGAAAAGAGTTAGCCTGGGATTTCTTTGTTCCCTTCTTGTCTTTTTCCTTTCTCCTGTCTTTGGACGCTTCTCAGTTGGAAGCCTACGTCCAACACTTCTGCAATGCAGCTTTCAGCCTCAGGCACTACTAAAACACATCATAATTAATCAGGATGTCTGATTGCTCTGTATCGCCTCACTCCAGCTTAACTATGTAATCTCCAATGAAAACATTCACAATACCATTTTTTTCTTTATAAATGTCTCAGACCTAAGCAGGTATCAAGAGTGGGCCACACAGGTCTGTGGTTCATCTCCCTGCCAAAGACAAACACGGCAAGGGAAGAGCCTCAGGGTCGAAGCTCTTAATAGCTGGAGTCTGGGTTGCACAACGGGATGCTCGCCCCTCTGAAATCACATTTGTTGTGGAACAGCCCCTCTGGGCTCAGCCAGAGAGCAAACACTCGGCCACCTCTGCCACCCTGCACCTGCATGCTGTGCACAGTCACTTGTGGACTCACCAGCACTCCAACATTTCATGGACATAATCAAGATGTAATAGCAGTCGTTACAGAGATCTAATAGTGCTAGCACACTGCTAACAACCTAGCACACTGCATGGCTTCCTCGCTGCAGGGGTGCTCTTGCTTTATGATACAGAATTCATGCACAGAGAACTTGAGGGATTCGCTCAAGGACTGTAATGAAAGGTTCTTGCAGACCAGAGATTCAAACCTCAGTGTTCCCGGCACTGTCAAGTCTGATTCATCCTCCTCTTCATTCAGCATAAGCAGGTAGTCCATGAACTACTTTAAGTCTCCCCTCCAAGTCATTTATTAGCAAAACATGCCAACATTCAACCATTTAAAAGCAACTTCTCGCTGCTTGTCAGCAACAGCAACAGCCTTGGCACTTGGCAGCTTTCAAAGCGTTCTTGATGACGCTGTTATCCTTTGTGCCTGCTTCACACAGTGCAGGAGGAGGTGAAGCATTGTTTTCTGAATTCAGAAAAGACCCAAACTCCATTAAATGGGAATGACCTTAGCAGTACCATGGCAAACTACAACGAAACATGTGGCACCCGGCATTTTCAATGTTCTAGTTCTTCTGTCCACTTGGAAAGCAGCTATGACTATCAACAGCATTTTTAGTACAGCTCCCACACAGACTAGGCATTCTTACAAAGTTCCACATTACTGCAATAAATCACTTTAGTCTTCCTCCAGAATGGCTACTGGAGTAGGATTAACCTCTTTACCATCCTCACAAGTCTGAAATCACATTTTTTGTGACCATCCCAGAAAAAAAAAAAGAAACCTTACATAGCCAACAGTGTTTCCTGACTCAGAACTGGAGATTTACCCCTCTCCTTCTTCTGGACTCGATCTGGGTTGGAGCAAGCCAAAGGCACAGGGATTTTAAAGCCGGTCACCAGTGACACCACAGCAAGGCAGCCAGATTCGTTTATTTTCTTGCCCAAAGAAGTGAGCAACCTCCCCTGGGTCTAGCAAGACATGTAAACACAAGCCTGCAGGTTTTGGAAATGAAAGAAAAGACAAATCTGTGGGTCATTTGTGAGTCTAGATGAAGGCCCACGTGCACAACTGGTATAAATCACATTGCATCTGCAAAGAAAGCCAGTTTGTGTTTTTAAGTGACCCAGTCCAGCTTTGTTTGTTCCTTTTTTCTGAGGCTTTTTTTTCTTTTTTAAATATCATTTAGCAGAGGAAAAATGAAGAGTTCATTATATTAGCAGTTCCACAGCCAATCTTAAATGCCAGAGGTGCTGATCAGATTAAAACAGAAATCACAGTTTTTAGTTTCTGTCTGGAAGGCACAAAGACACTGGTCCTGATTTTGATTGAATACAGGATGATCTCTCTTGCTTATTGTATATATTACAACAGCAAAGAGGGAGAGCATTTATCTCAGTGTGCTCCAGTGCTTTTTAATATACTGTTTATCATACGGAGCACGCTGGCATTCACAAAATACCCTTGCAGATTTTGCTTTGTATCTTAATAAGTTGTCATGGACTTTGGGAGACAGAGAAAAATCCACATTCCTGTGCTGCCACCCTCTCGCTATTTATACACCACTAAAACAGCTCCTCATCGGAGTGGAGTGTCCTTGGCTTAGTAGAGCTCACTGGTAGAAGCCCCTCTTCCCCTGGCCCTAGGGTGTATCATAGAATCATAGAATGCCAGGTTGGAAGGGACCTCAAGGATCATCTAGTCCAAACTTTCAAGGTAAAAAAATATAGTTTAAGTGAGACTGGCCAGCATCCTGTCAAGCTGAGTCTTAAAACTGTCCAATGTAGAGGAATCCACCACTTCCCTTAAGAGGCTATTCCAAAGTTTAATTGTTCTCATTGTGAAGAATTTTCGTCTGGACTCCAGTCAGAATCTCCTCAGGAGTATCTTGCAGCCATTCCCCCTTGTATTCTCCATGTGACTCCTTGTAAAAAGGGAGCCTCCTTCCTCTTGGTAGCCACCCTTTATGTACTGGTACATGGTAATAAGGTCTCTCTAAGCCTTCTCTTCTCAAGGCTGAACAAACCCAGATTTCCCAGGATAATGTGTTCTCTAGTGATTTTCCCAGGGTGATATGATCTTGGTGAGATCAGCCACGTTGTTATAGTGTGGTTCCTGGGGAAGAAGTGCTGTCTTCTGCTGGGGAAACATTTCATCAGTAAGCTTGAGGAAGAATAGGTGTAAGTGTGAGTGGCAGCTCTATACCTGTGGTGAACTGGAAAGCCAAAGCTACCCATAGGTGAACATTAAAATAGAAATTGTGGAGGACTAGCTCTGCTCCACTGATCAGTCTGGAAGGCAGATGCAAAATTAATGAACCTTTGCACAGGGAGATGGAGGTAAAAAAGGTTTCTGCTTGGAGAAGATCTCACTGTGCTTGGCCCCCCGTTGAGATGCATGGCAGCCCAAAAGCTACTGACTTCTCAATGCTCAGCTTTGAGGAAGATTGTGCTGTATCAGCATAAGATGTAGGATAAAAGGCACAAAGGACTCCAAATGCCTTCAAAAAGCGTGGGCGAAATAAGTGCAGAATGATAATTCTATTTGCTCTCTGTGTTTCTATATACATCGTGTCATCAAAAGGATTTGCAGACTTTTTCCACAGACAAGACAGTTGTGTTAGCAACATCAGTATGTAACAAGAAACACCGGGTAAATGGAAAAGGAAAAAAAGGAAAGAAAACATTCTGCTCCTATCTGATTTTCGCATCTTCACAAATCAGTCAAAAGCTTTTCTCTTCAACCAAAATCTCACTTCCACTTGTTTACGACAATTCATCCCCCTGTGCTATTTATTTTCCTTGCAGATTGCCTCCAGGGCTCAGGGTCTGCCTCATTTTTACGTCCATCTCTCCAGGAGGCACCATAGGGTTTGAAGATTGGTTGTCTTGATCAATGACAAAAGGCTGTTTTATGTAAGAAGGGGCTGTGAGTCACAGCAAGACTTCGATGAGCCCAATAGACTTCCTTAGTGGTTGGCACTGGAGCACTGGAGAATTAGGAGCAATAGGACTGAAATGAAATACTTAATCAGATGACAGGATGGGAAAGTTGTTTTGTTGGAGTGACAATTGATACAGCAGAGGATATTGCACATTTATTTGAAATAGAAACAGCCTCTCAGGAGGCTGTTTAATTGTGCATAGACAGAGAAGTATAGAGAAGGACCATGATCAAAATGAGCTAGGGAGGGAAGAGGGTTGGTCAGACAATGCACTCGAGGCAGTGGGATGAAAGGTACAACATGTGGCCACAATCCCGTTAACCCACTCAGTGAAGCTCCCTCTCCCCAAGCATCAGAGTAGAGCAGAAAAGCAACGAGTTAAGTTTGCTCACGTCTCCCAGCAAACGCCTGTTCCCACAATTGCTGTCTCTTTTTGGCCAGAGTTCTGTATTTTTTAACTGTTCTCAACTCTCTCTTAGAGCAATTATTCCAAAGTGCAACCGAGGACATTTTCCCTTCTGCTCAGATGAAATTCACTTCTATTCAGTTTGGCAACAGCTCCTTAGACCACCTAAAAGCATCTTCTTTCTTTAGTTTCTAATCTGTACATCTCCAACTAGTGGGAGAGCTGCTAAGACACTTGGAAAGTCAGAGGGAGAAGAGAGCAGAAGGAAAGATAAGAGGATCTGAGCTGATGCTCCAGAAGCTGAGGAATGGGGCACTCACCTGGCTTACAGAAGAGAGAAGTGGGATATCAGGAAGGACCTAAACATTCAAATTTGGTATCTGCTGCCAAATACAGCTCCAAAGTATGTCAGGCTGCATCTTTACCAGTACCCCCCTTCCCACATCCATCTTTTCAATCACAGATGTTTGCGCAGACATCCCTATTCTCCAGACGTTAGATTTGGGGAAAAGTGGTCAACCCCAGACCCATAAAATGAGTGTGTGTGTGGTTTGATTCACTTCATCTCCACTACAAATATTCACGTCTTTCCAACCAGCTCCTTTTGTTTAGGATTAACAAGTAGAAGTTTCACTTGAGCGGCTGTGGTTATACCCCATGCATGTTTAAATCGAGGATAATTTGTGTTTCTGTTCATATCAAAGTATCTGCTCTATAAAACGGCTTGAGTCAATTCTACAGTTTTACTGTTTGTGAGCAGAAATATTTCTGGCTTATTGGCATTGTGGACAGATTTATTCCTAGCTTTGTTGTCTTTAATAAGACTGTAACTTTAATAAGACTTAAATACCGAGACTTACAGTATACAGATTTCAGATAAATTTGTTCACTCATCAAGGCACAACAGGGAAAATACTTCTATCAAACTGAATGTTAGGTTCTATCTACTATTCTATCAGCAATAATGAATTGCAATCTAAAATACAATTCAACTCTAACCATAAATATTCGTAGCTAGAAGTCCTTATTTTCTCTTAAACTGTTCTGTGCTACTAGAAAATCTAATGTTTCAAAAGCCAAACACAGAGATATCATCATAACCAGATGTACCCAGAAAAACTGTGATGCAGAAACTGGAATTTATCTCAAATAAATCATGAGCTGTGCTGGGAGCAATGCTATATACCGAGAGTTAATGCATAAAGTCTGCATGGATAGACAGAAATTGAATCCAAGACAGGCAAAACTGGGATAGCACAACCAGGATTAGGTGATGATACTGAGATATCACAGACAGATGCTCTGGCCCTGTCATGGGGCTCATGAGCAGCCACATATGGATCTCATTTTGCAGTTCATCTGAAGGAGAGCACTCCTGTAAGCTTCTTCTTAAGCATTATTTTGAAAGAGGAGCTCACTTTTCAAGTGAAAATGTTGCCTTCTCTAGCATCTCCAACAGCCTCTAATCCTGGTTTCCCACCCAAGAGCTGACTCTGGCAGACCCCACTTAGTTCCAGAAGCGTCACAACCACCTGCTCAAAAGCAGCTGTAGCAGAGAACATAACAGTCATAGAAAGCAGGGGAAGATGCAGCATCAGAGATTTCTGGTAAGTAACAGAGAAGCTGGAAGTTAACGTTCACAGACATGTATGGGAGCACTCCAGATGTACTGCACCAGAAGAGATCCAGCACTGTCGATAAACACAGGCCAGCCTTGCCAACATTACCTTTACCACCTGCTTCTTTGCAGAAAAGAGGACTAGCTAGAGCACAGGAAGTTCCGCCTCAACATGAGGAGGAACTTCTTTACTGTGAGGGTCATAGAGCACTGGAACAGGCTGCCCAGAGAGGTTGTGGAGCCTCCTTCTCTGGTGATTTTCAAGACCCGTCTGGATGCATTCCTGTGCAACCTGCCCTAGATTCTATGGTCCTGCTTGGCAGGGGGGTTGGACTTGATGATCTCCAGAGGTCCCTTCCAAGCACTAACATTCTATGATTCTATGATTCTAAACTGCAAGCAACCAGGTTTTCAGCCAGTGTACCCAAGGCTGAACCAGACCTGCACCACTGGAAACCATAAGCTGTTATTGTCCATGCTGAAGGTCTGTGATGGAGGGCAGCACAAGCTGCAGCCCCCGAGGCATCCCTGAGCCATCCCTGCTTGCTTACTTAATGCCATCTGATGATGGGGAGGTGTGGTGCCGAGCAGGAGTGCCAACCCTGTCCGTGTGGAACCCAAGTGATGGAAAAATAACTAGAAATGGTCATTTCTAGCTCTGTCTCTCAGTCCTGTCAAACTTCAAGAGGTGATCTAGGAACCTGGTGCATGAACCTTGTATTTTCTCCTCTCTGCTCCCATCCCCTCGGCTGTCATCTCACTAACCCTTTTAAACCACCCCAGGAGTTTGCAGGTAGCTGGGGACTGGGACCTCCTGAACCAATGGTCCCACCCTTAGCTGCAGGGACAGAGACACATCAGGCTATTTGCCAAGAGTGTTTGTGCACACAACTGCACGCGGTGGAGGGGAAAGGAAGAAAGGGTGTCTTATAAACCCCACGACAAATGGGAAGACAAAGGTAATTTGATTACTCTGCACAATGATGTTACCAAAAAGGATGAAGAACTTAAGTAGATAATTGTTTCTCCTTTGTTTTCATTGTTGATTCAAAACTAATATAATTATTCGTGCAGGTGATGTCTCAGTTCTGATTCACAGAGGGGAACAGTACTTCTCGTGCCTTATGAACTGTTAATTCAACATGACAGGCCTGACCTGAGAACACTAATAACGTTGTTGTCTCAGTTGTCTGTTGGCACAAAGCTGGACTGATAGATTTTGTCTCACTAGTTCAAGCAATTCTGTGAATTTTGTGGAAGCAGATCTCTCAGGTGACAACTGTGTACAAGGGGAATTTCTTTCCTTTTTTCCCTTTTTTTTTTCTTGCAAGATCATTTTCCCCATGACTTAAAGTTGTGGTCCTCTCTTGCTTTGGTTTCACCACCTAAGGCTTTCCTAGATTACAGCCTCAGTAAGGGAAGAGACATGAGTGTAGAAGTCACCTGCAGAGTGGACTTTGGGGTAGCTAGACAACGTGGCTGTGGCTGGATTGTTCACTCTTCTACTTCTGTCTTCTACTTCAGCAGAAGAGAATTTTTTCCTTTCTCCCCTCATTATCTCTGACACTCAGATGGCAAAATCCCCATTCTCACATGTTTTCCATTTGAACCTTCCCATGAGAAGAAGTAGAGCTTGTGCCAGGGACTCTCCTCTTTGAGCAGTCCCAGTTTAAGTTTCCAAATACACCCACACAGCCCCTGCCAGGTGCTCTCCTTGTACATAAGCAGCAGTCCAACCACAGCCACCTGTGCTCCATGCTTTTGTGGTCCAGAAAGTAAATGAAGAACTTTCCAGGAGCCTGATCAAGTCTCCAAGCCTACATGACCTTGAAGATACAATCCTTCAGGGAAAGGGAGGCTCAGCTCTTCCTTTTCTGTGTCCTCCTGTGGTTTGATTTGATTTTACCGTGCCATGAAGTTTCCCCACTTGTCTGCTATATCCTTCCACCAGAGAGAGAGCTGTAGTTAAAAGACATGATTGTCAACACAGATGCTGAAGGATGCAGTGTTAAACTTGCTGAGATTCACATGATGTCATCCTCAACCTCCTCCAGAAATGCAGCATTGCTGTAGGGGTCACTTTCAAACACTTGGAGCTGTCAAGGTGGGTCTCTGGGGGAAGGCTGGAGGTAATAAATGCCGGGTGTCATCAGGTGCTAGATGTCTTCAGAAAACAACTCCTTTGCCATATTCATCTCTATGGGTCCATCTCAGTATCTTCTTTTACTTCTTGGGCTGAATAGCTCTATTGAGCACTAGGACCCTTTATTTAAATGCATATTCCTTCAAATGAAGGAAATCAGACACCAGAAAATACACACACACACAGTGGGTATTCATTACCGTGGTAAGCACCTTGACTGGTTCTCTTTTCTAGCTGATGACTATCACTCACAGACCAATATTGTGGTACCAGGGACTTTCTGAAGATGGACAGTTCAACCTGATCATCTCACCCTACCTATGCGGTCCTGCAACCTGTTGTTAAAGCACCAGCACATCTCAGAAGCTACTGAAGCCCAAAGGCTCGAGCATGGATCACAACAGATTCTCAACAGCATCCAAAGGAAATGATTCCCAAGCACAGCTCAGACACAAAATATCCGCTAGGAACCAGAGCTGTGGGATGCCTCTTCTCACAAACTCCTCCACTCCTGCTGACAGCGGCTGCTAAAATAAACTTGCTCAGATGTCACATTGGAGCCTGGAGACAGGCCAGTGGGAAGGGAGGAGGTGTGGGGGTGGATGAGAGGGAAGGTTTTTTCTCTTTGCAAACATCCAGTTTCACCACTGACAAGTCTGACAGGTGGAAACCAATTAAAACAAAGAATCCTACTCACAGGTGCCCAGCTTCATTGGAGAAGTTCTTCAGTTTTCCCCACTCTTGTAGTAACTTCTAGGCACTGAAACAGGGCAAGTGAGCTAAAGCACATTTGTCTCCCTGGTGTCAAAGCCCTTCTGCCCAGACTGTGCTGAGGTCTTTGTCAGTTATGGGGGTAATGTGGCCACAGTCCCTGTGCTTGCGCACTTCGTGGGACCATGCATCAATTGCTCTGCTGCCCACAGTGTTTGGAACAATGCTGCAGAAAGGTTGGTTGCAGTCTTTTGCTCCCATTTTCCTATCACATGCTAACCAAGTGTCTCAGAAAGCCATCATCTATTTCAGTTTGATGCTTAGCAAAGCAAGGACATGGACTAGCCTATTAAGATGGGTCATTTGGCTTCAAAATTTCATTTTCTATCACATACTAAAAAGGATCTAAGTGAAAATATCTATGTCAGAAAGGCAGGTCCTGCCAATTCATCATCAGGCAGGCTTGTCACGAGAGCAGAAGATGGGTTCTTCCCCTTCCAGGCTCAGCTTTGAATTTTAACACACGTACTCCTGGGAAGCTTCATCAAAGGTCCTAAACAGCTCAGAAAAGAAAGAGTAAGATGGGCGAACAATGTTATTATACAGCTACATTTACAAAATCCCCATTCAAAATAAATGTGCATTAAATAACTGCTGCAGCATCTGTGAATCACAGGCACCTCCATATCTTAAAATTCCCTAATGAGCTTTGCTTTGCAAGATATCAAGCAAGTTTCTCCCTGTATCCTGAAGTCCGTAAGTGTGGAGAGCTGCCAACGCTTTGTAGGATAAAGCTTTTCCTGAGACAGGAAAGCTTTTCCCGAAAAGCAGCTTGCTTTTTCTCACTTGCACTTCAAAAAAAACCCCAGGAGATCTGAACCCTGCAGACCCAGGTAGTAGCAGTCTGGGTTTAACGTCCCATGTGCAGATCAGACACCAAGAGTATCAGCTCCTCCTCAGCCCTGCAGCTTTGGGAAACATTTCACCACTGGCTCTCTGCTGATGCTGCATCTCCTAACTTTAGGACACGATGGACAATAATTCTTATGGGTGTGACAGCAGTATGAACATTGTGAGTTGCTCCTCAGGGAAGTATTAATATTAGCTGTGGAGACCCTGCTAATAGCAACAACAGAAAGAAGACACCAGCTTTCCTTGGCCCACAGTAGAGAACTCACCTCAGAGAAGTAGCCTCCACTCAAGCAAAGGAGGCCCTTTCCCTCCCTCCCGTGGCACTGTCAAAAGCACTTTTTTACTTAGTGTTTGTTCAGGAAGGCTCAACACAGCATTTGAGGATGCTGCCTGCTCATCCTTGCTCATATGTGAATCTCTGAGAGATCTTATGCTATGAAGCCTTTCAAAAGGTTTGCCCCTTAATAAGAGCCACATGTCCTTGAAAAACTGACTCATTACGACCTAGATAAATGGTCTGTGCGATGGGCGGGGAACTGGCTGACGGGCCGTACCCAGAGGGTGTTGGTAAATGGTTCATTCTCAAAATGGCAACCGGTCACAAGCTGGGTCCCCTAGGGATCAATATTGGGCCCAATGCTGTTTAGTATCTTCATAAGTTACTTGGATGCCAAGACCCATCTTGACACAGTGCTGGCCCATCTCACTTAAACGACACTTAAGGTTTGATTAGATGATCCTTGAGGTCCCTTCCAACCTGGCATTCTATGCATCTAAGAATCTATGAATTCATGAAAGAGCCACTTCTCTGCAAGGACCCACCATGGCCTAAAGATCAAAGCTAATGTCCGTCATCAGGCAAAGCTGCATTGTTGCTGCAACCCCACCTTGCTTCAGTGCAAAGCTCATTAATACAACTTGCATTCATCACCAGCCATTACATGTAGGGTCGACATTTTGAAATGCTTGGCAAATCACACAGCAAGGTCCCCTAACCCCAGCTTACTCATTCCTTCCCTGAAAAAAATGATCTGTGGAGTAATGACTGACAGAAGATCTTATTCACCAATGTCTCTTAGTCTGAACTCATAAATTTTCATCCCGGTGCCTCCCTCACAGGATTTGCAGAAAGCCAAACTGATGTTATTGAATGTGGCAGGAGATAACAGTGCCTTATAATAATTGCACTTTTTTTGCATCATGAAAACCACATAACGTAGCAACCTCAAGCTCACTGATGAGCAAAGGGATACCTTCCTAAGTCACAGGCTGTAATGTAAAGAGCTCTCATTACTCTCATTCCATCCCACGTAAAAAGGATGACCCAGGAGGTTAGCACTGACGTGCACGGCATCACTTGATTCAATTAGTCCCCTTACGGATGACAAAGAAGAAATTAGGAGAGGAGCAGGAACACACTGGAGGGCATCTCCCTTCTGAGGGACATCCTGCTAAGATGAGGACTGGACAAAATGGCTTGCTCTACTTCGTTATTCTGATTTATCCCTGGAGATGGGTGGTTAACTATTGGATAATGCCCACAGGGGAATCTTCTCCCATGGCCAAGAAAAAATCCCGCTTTTATTTGTGAGACTCAAAGGAATCAGTTGCTGAAAAGTTATTGAAAGCCAAAGGGAAGACTTCTGCCTCACTGAGATGACCATCACTCAGCAGGTATCAAAAGGACAGGAGATGCAGCAGGTTGGAATGTGGAAGGCCTGAGAACAGAGGAACTGGATCCACATGTGCTTGAGTTGTGTGTCCAGTTGCACATGTTTATCAGGCACTTGGCTGCAGAGCAGCTCCCAGGAGTGTCTGCAATTCATGCCGCAAGCACAGAAAGGAATGGCTGCACATTTTGTTAGAAGAAAATCAGGCAGTTTGGTGAAGATTAGAGCCAGAGCTGGAGGCAATATCACCCCCAAGTTCTGCTTTTTGCACAAAACCACTGGTGGGGAGATATCAGTATCCTAAAAGAATTCTCACATGCTTCTTTTCTTTCTTCCTTTCAGCCCCATCATTCTCCAGTGACTCTCAGTTTGCTCCACTCATAATATTTTTCCTCCACCAATAATGAAATTTATGCTATTTTCATTATCCTTCAATTTGCTGCACATTCTAAACAGCACTCTTGGAAACTGATACAGGGAGTGTGCTGCTGTCTCTTGAAAGCCAGACATGATGAAGAGGCCCACAGCCGGCCCTCAGCTCTACTCCTTGGCTTAGCTCAGCCAAAACGCGGCAACGGAAGGATGACATTTGGAAAAGAGAACACAGAAAGCACTTCTACAACCTCTGGCACTAAAAAGACCATCAAACACTTCCATGCGTGCTCACACTAGAACATGCGCCATGTTGTACTGGCATACGGGCAGGCATTTTGTGAGATCGTGGTGTGGGTTACGTGCCCGCTTCAAAAAATGCGCATGGATTCTTGCAATGCACGCGGTAGATGGGCTTTCTGACCTGTCACCCACGTCAGAGCTTCGGTCTCTGCGCTGCCCACTTTGCCATTCTTTGCTTGAGATGGTGGCATTTCACCTTGCTTTCAAAAAGGGCTGGTGAGCTACGATGTTTTCTCCCCACGACAGCTCTCTGCACCAGCTTGACAACAGCAAGCCAGAGCGAAAGAGATGTTAAAAAAAGCACAGCTGATTCTAGGTGCACTCATTCAGCAAAACGTTTTATGATGCTGCATGTGAAGGGCATTGTGTGAAATTAATTGTACTACATTTAATTAGCTCTCTGTCTCTTTTTAAGGTCTGCTACATGCAGATTTCCTTTCTTCCTGTTCAATTATTCTACATTACTCCTTTTCAACTCCTTTTTTCATTTAGCACTGTAGCTAATTCTGTAGCTGGTTGTTTACTTAGGGAAGTGGAACTGAGACGATTTGTATGGGGAAAAAAAAGCCAAGAAACCTTTTTGTGCTACAATATGCAATTCTAGCAGCAGCCACCAGATACAGACTCTTTCTGCGTCCCCCTGCAGACCCCAAAACAGCTAAAATTACCCCTGACTGCAGTAGATGAAGCAGGGCTGCAGCCTAGCTTAGATCTATCCAAGTCCTCCCTCCTTGGCAGCATTTTAAAATGAAGAGGAGCTAGTGTCAGTGGTGATCTCTCCAAGAAGTATATCAGTCTACACTTTCAGACAGAGAATGTGTCTGATTAATTTTCAGCTAAACACCATAAATGGTGGAGCTCTGTTAATCCAACTGTTTGTTTGGGCACCGCATCCTTGTTTGGATTAGCAGAAGTTCATATTCCTGTGCTGGGGTGTTTATTATTCTCGGTACTCATTTTTCAGCTGTACTGTGGTGTCTTTCACTAGACTGAAAGATTCCTTGGCATAAGCAGAAGCAGAAACAGAAGAAGCGATAGTATTAACATGAATATACCACATCCACAAACTGATGCAGAAGCTATTGGCAGCAGAAGGACCAGAGGAGGAATAATGCAATGAGTGCTCGCTAATTGAGGGGTTTGGACAAGCAAGCTCCAGGAAGGTGGCTGATGAGATGATGTGTGTTATGCGGCCAAGGACAATAATACATTAACTTCTACCATCATGGGCAAATACTGGTTAGCAAGCATATCCCAGTGTCTATTATTATATCCCTAGAAGCAGCCCAACTTGCAACCATCACTGTTGGATGATGGTGACATTGAAGACAGATAATATACTGTCTAATGAACTGACACTAGAACAGGTTGCCCAGGGAAGTTGTGGTTGCTCCACCACTGGATCTGTTCAAGACCCGCTTCATGGGGCTTTGAGCAACCTGGTCTAGTGGGAGGTGTCCCTACCCGTGGCAGGGGGTTGGAACTAGATGATCTTTAAGGTCTCTCCGAACCCAAACCATTCTATGATTCTGTGATGGCAACAAAACCTGGGCAGCTTTGGTTTGCATGCACAGTGAAACAAAGGTCTGATCCCCTCCTATTCTCACTCTTCGAAAAATTAACTTTGACAGCATCTTGCCTATTTCTCCCTTCTCTTAGTTTTGCTAGAATTTCTTTGAGATACAGATACTGCCATAACAACCAGCTGAAGCAACCCTCGGTGAGCTCAGCTGTAAAGCCAGGCTCCCAAAGTTAGAATTTTTTGCAGGAGGGCAACAGGTATTTTGAGTGACTTTGGCCAGAATCTTAACTTTGGTGTGCACAAATACACAAGTAGTTGGTGAAGAAGAGAAGTGAGTCCAGGTAGCAGTACACTGAATTGCATTAGTGCTCTCTTTTCTTTAGCAATAAGAATTAAAGCTTCAGGGCAAAGGTCTGTTCTTCACTCGATTTTATTATGTGGCCTGGATTTAATTGTGAGCATCCTTTATCAGCTCTGTTCATTCTCTTCATCAGACTCCAGATGCACACATAAGAACACATATTAGTCTTCCCCTGCTATTGCAGCTGCCCCTGAAATACTGAAGCACCAATTTTTAGGGCAGTATCAGGAACTCCTGGGATGCCAGTGGGCAGCTTAAATGAAGCTGGACAAAAGCATCCAGCCAGTTACAAAACTGCCACGTTATAAAACATTAAATAAATTGATGCGGCTGGATGAAGAGCATGTCCTAACATCAGGGTGTAGTACAGTGAGGATTGAAAATCAGGAGGAAAGAATCTGTAACTGAAAAGTCAGCCTGGAGAAATTATCACCTATTTTGTTCACCCAGTTTTGCCTGTGGGTCTGCTTTTTCTTTGTTTATTTATCACGCAGCTCCACTATGTATTTCCTTAGTCATGCTGCCTATACACTATCCAGTTGTTTGGGTTTTTTTCCTCTCTCTGTGCCCTTATAATCCACTTTCTGAATTTCCCATTACAGGCTGGGACCAAATGATGCTGACAACGGGATTTTGTAAAGCAGAATTTCATCATGAGCTCCTGTTCCCACACCATTTCAAGCATATTAATTCAGAGGTGGAAGCCTCAAAATAGCATTACTGCCACAAATTCATAACGAAAACTGAGGCCAAATGCACAAGGACTCTTTATTGATGAGTTCTGGTGAGTGTTAGTAAGCACAGCCTAAACCTTGAATGTAAAGCAAGTGTTTGTAAAACATAAATACTTGTGGTCAGCAACACCGAATGTGGTACCAACGTTATTGTAAGAGACCAGCTTGTAATTTTGGGTCAAAGCCAACTGAATTCCAAGGCTGATTTCCTATCATCTCTGACAGGCTTTGGGATCAGGCCCAATTTGCCTTAAATCAGGCATCTGGCACTTAAATAAACTAAAAGGTTTCTTAGACTGTGGGTTTCCAGTCAGGCTAGCAGCAATATGTTGTGCAAAGAGAAAGCTCTCGTGCAGTATTCCTTCCCGGCTATAGCTTTGTCCCAAGATGATGAATTGTTTTCAAACAGACTCACATGATAATAATTCTATTATAGATGCTCTGTGCATGTTTCAGGGTGGGTCTTTCTACCTTAAACTCCTCCAGGAAGCAGACTTTCTATTAAGTGTATTGATTTATATATATCAAAAGCCATATGTTTGAAGGAAAAAGGACAAAATAAGTTCACTCTTTTTTTTTTTGAAGGAAAAGGAAGCAGGAAAGATCAGAAAATGACATAACTTAAAGTATATTAGGATAATTATCTGCTGAAGGAAGAGATAAAAACCTGTTCCAAAGTGAGTTGAGGTAGATGGGCACAGATCACCCCAGTATGAAATTAGCCCTTGTTTTATTTACAGAAATGTCCTGTCAGAGATTTGTTTGTTCAGTTGAAATCTGATTTCTAGTCAACCCTTGGAAAACTGACCAAGCATCTGCACGATCTCTTGGCACAGACGAGATGTTCATCTTGGCCATGCAGGAGAACGTTGCCAACTGTGCTACAATACACGTGGTCTGGGCTAACTTGATAATCGGAGCCTCCTACATGTTGAGAGGATCTTGACAAGACTCTCCTGATGCTGCTCTTCCTGCTTCAGGGGTTGGTTATTTCAGTTCTTCTATGCATTGGACATCCAAACAGTTCCTCAGCTGCTGCTATTTTATTGGAAATAAAATGGCACAGCTTTGGTACAGAAGGGATCAAGCTCCCCACTGCCAAGAGGCTCTCATCTTAGTCTGGGTATCACTAATCTGCACTTACCCTTTTTCACACTGGGATGATCATGCATAGAAATCAATGTATGCATAAAATTCTTGGCACTCAATACTTGGAGGATCTGGTTTTGGCCAAGAATATCGTGTAAGGAATTTCATGTGTTAAATTATCTGGATCCTAGTTAGAAAAGGCAATTCTTAATACTTATTCCATTTCATGTTCATTTTTGGCTTTCACAGCCTCTTCATTCTCAATGACCCAAATAGTTTCTGTCATGTCTTGTTGATAATCTGACTGTGATAAAACCTTTCTTAGTGTTATTAATCTCTCATGCGAAACCATGTGAGCAGAGTTCTCAGACTTACCAAAGCCTGTTTCAAGAGCCTTTGAAAGCAATTCTCCCATTGCCTCTGTCCCGTAGATCGGGCTTCATGTATGAGAGGAGAATGTAAAGTCCATCTTAATCTGCATAGAGACTTACTGTATATTATACAGACCAGTGCCAGGCATGGGATTACCAATTGCTATTGCATCAAAGGCACCCGTAACTACTTCAGCTTTAATTACATCGATTAAACAACGCAGGCACAAAGCAAAAGGAGTTAATCGATTGCTGAGCCCAGAGAAAGGCTCTTCCTTCATCTCAGAAGATCCCTAGATGTGATTATAAAGATGCAGGCTGGCCCATAGTGCCCAGACTGTGTTAGGGCAATGGGCTGCCCTTTGCAATTTCTATCATCTGTCAGGCTTGTCTCCCCGTGTGCTTGCCTCTCCCAGATTTGTAGTGACATCCACAGCAGGAGCTGCTGAACCCTTGAGCTTTCTGCCACTCACTTGCTGCTTCTGACGTGAATTGGATGTGTTGGGCAATTCTGAGGGAGGGTGGAGGGCAGGGAAGCAATTAGCAGTCGACCTGCTACAAGGATGAAACCGTTTCATCTCCAGCAGCTCTGTGGAGGCAGCTGGAATTTCTTGAATGAGGCTCCTCCTTATTGCTCTCTTTTGGAAGGAGGACTGGAGGGCAAGGGTGAATTGGGCTATTTCTGGGGTTTTTTTTTGTTGATCTTCTGTCTCTTCAGCCTCTCTTTTAAACAATGACAGGATGCATGATATACAGCAAGGGCTAAAATGTGTGAAATTATATAAATGGGATAAGAGGTCAAGCCAAAATGTTCTTTGGAAGAAATGAAATCTCTGAGTTGTACCTTTTCTCAGCATCTTTCTTCGCTTGAATCTTTTGGCCTGGTCTCCTGGCACTGTTTCTCATTCCCCACTCCTGGAAAGGGTGTTTTTTTCTAATAGTGGGCTGTTTTCTGGGGTTTGTGTTGGCTCTGTACAGTACAAAACTGGTCTGCCTCGCAGGTGGAAGCACCACAGGCACCTTTGGGAAGCAGAGACACGAAATACATGTGAGCCATGGACATGTGATGCCTCCATCCTGGCACACCCCATTAATAAGAAAAGCTGGAAAATATTGATGCTACGGACACCTACGTGCTGGTAGAAGCTATTCCTCACAATTTTATTTAGTTGACTACAGCACCTAGAGACAAGAGCAATGCCAGAAGGCCTCTGGATTTGGTGTTGTTCTAACTTGGACAAACCCTTGTCTACATTTGGTTTGCATTGTCCCCAGGATCTAGATGTCCAGGAGCATCAGACCCAAAGTTTCTTTTTGGGCTCCTCACTGTTACAGGCCAGGTTTTTCCTTCCATGGCTTGAAGATAAGCCTTTTTCTTTTATTCTCAAGTATCAGCATAATTTTTATTAAGTCTTGACAATAAAGATTCTATTGTTTAGTCAGTGTTATTGTTCCTAGTAAAGGAATGATTGTCAGTGCTGCTGCGGACTGGTATTTTCTCTGGATTTGAATTGAATGAAAAGTCTAAATTAACAGTCTGCTATAAAAACGAAGAGATGGCAGCAGCTGTGATAAATCTGTCTCTCTGCGGAAAGAAAAGTGGAGTTTGCTGCTGATTTGCAGATGGTAGACCTGGGTCTCAGACCAGGGTACTGTATGCCAAATGGAGTTACACTGAGGTCCAATGAATTAAACAGCTGTAACTGCATTGGCAAGAGGATACACACCCTCTATTACAATCAAAAAAATAACCAGCCAAATTATTTCCACCTTGCTCTTTTCTTCTGGCTCAGGGTATGGCCTTATTCTTAGGAGCAGATCAGCAGATCCAAAGCAGATGGGGGAAATTCCTTTATCATAGAGGATGTATTGGTGCCATAGCAGTAAGGAATTGCAGTGATCTGCGTGATGAGGAGCAGAAAGTTGCCAAAACCTAGAGATCTTCTACTGTGAGCACCCTGGGGAGACAGGGTGAATGCAGAGTCTGTCCCAGACAGAGATACACTGTGGGGACTGTGGGTTGATGAGCAATCCAGACTCTGCAGTTCTTAATTCAGTGGGACATGTGTGGATGGATGACAGAGACAAGACCAAAACACTCAGATTTTCCAACTAGAGTTGTCTCTCCACCTAAACTTTCTCTCTAGAGAAAAGAGGAATATGGGATTGAAAGAGCTATTGACAGAGCTTGGGATCCAGACGAGCCACATGATGTGTCAGTGTTTTTTACGATGACTGTAACACAAAGAGTTCCTCTCCTTGCCCGCAATGTGAGTTTGTCATTTCCTCTGCTTAGGAAAGAAAAAAATTTAAAAAAAAAAAAAGGCAGAAAGATAGGAATGCTGTTCTGCTGTTATAGCCCATCTCATAAAACATCACATCAGATGTGATAGCTGGGAGTGAAAGTGGGTCACTCTGCTACAGCAAGTGACTTTAATTAAACTTCTTGGCAGGATCCATGAAGGCACTGCGTTCACCCCTCTAATTTAATCTTTTTTGGGTGGTTGCATACGGCCACAGAATCTCCCTTTCTTCCCACCCTCTACAGGCATCCTCCATGCTCTCTACTCCCCCTGACCCAGTCAGCCCACTTTCACATAAAAGCTGTAAAGAGCAAAGCTTACTCAGGGTTAAATTAGTGGCATTTTGAGGATTCCCCTCTGGCAGCCCTTCTTCCCTTTTTGCTCTTCTCATAGATGGTCAAGAGAGGACAGGGTGACACAGAAGCAAGCAGCACCCAGCAGGGGCCTACACCAGGCTTGTGGGCAATAGACAGCCTCTATACATTGGCTTGGGAGATTGTGGTGGAGAATAAGAACTTCTATGTAAGCCTTCTGCAATATTTTGCAAGATAATGCATCCTGGTATGAAATACTGAACTGTTTCATGGTGCCTCCTACATCACGTTGCATTAGATGAAGCCCAGCAGCAGGACAGTGCCTTACACAGCATCACGGTGTCTGCACTTGAATTTGTAGCTGGTGTCCGTGCATCATACGATAATGGTTTGCTCTCAGCAAAGGTTGTTTGAAAAAAGATGGCTATTAATACAGACATAATGAAAACAGAGAGAGTGGGAATAATTACATTTCCGAGTTCTTGTTAGAGGTCCATGGGGGCTCAGGGAGTGGCACGCACAGCCTGAACATGGCAAGAACGGAGCAACCGAGGGAATCCAGAATGGGGGGAAAAAAGGAAGTTTTGCCACAGAATTGGAGACTAGATGAACAACTTTTCTTCTTTTCAAATTAGGAAGGATCCTATTTCTTTTTTTTTTTTTTCTGGAACTATATGCTACTAAGTAAATAACTATTAAATAAACTGACTAAGTAAATAACTATTCTAGAGGATGCTCTTGGGAAATTACTTTATGTAGAAGCTCTGTCCCTGATAATGGACAAGGATTTATTTGGTTTATAGGAAGAACAAGGTGCTTCTTGGGAGGGATCTCAAGTTTCAGCCACCTTATTTCTGTCTTCCAGGCTTCTCATCAAAGGAACAAACCTTGATTTAGCACTGGATTGCTGTCTGTGATCACTTGCAATTTAGCTATCACTGATTTAGAGAGACATGAAGCATAAATGGACATGGAGTAAAAGCCAGTGTAAAATTGATATTTTTCTGTCAGAGATAATAATTTATAATACCAAAACCAGGACACAGCTGATTTTAAAGTGATCTCACTCTTCAAGAAGCAATGAAAAACTTGTTAAACTATATCTTCTGCAGAAATGCTTTCAATATGTATATATTCAGAAGACCCCAGAGGAACAAATTAAAAAGCACAGGTTTTTAGGATGTCAACTGACAAGTGTGTCTTGAGATCAGGATACTAGACTGCGAGTTAGAGGAATATGCTTTAGTTCCTGGCTCTGCAAGAAATGGTCCCCATGACCTTTAACATCTCATTTATTCTCCTGCTGTCTCCAAAATAAATGAAATAAGGAAAATCTTAATATTGTTGCTCAGCCTTCAAGTGGTACTACAGTGACAAATGCATTCATGCCTCAGGCACCCGAGCAATGCCATGACTACAGCCTTATTAGAACCAAGACAGACGCTTCATGCTTTGGCCCATCACTCACCTATGGGTCACCAAGTCAATCCGTACCCTATAAATGGAAGTGACAGTCACACGACAAATTGCAGGGCTGTGGGAGAAATGGATCTGTCATGTGCTTCTGAACCCATCACCTGCCCTCTGCCCACAGATGTGTTTATTCCATCATTCCCCATCTTTGCAAGCTCCAACCTGCCAGCATTTGACAACTGAATCTCTGATTTGATGAGAAATGCTTTGTGGTAGCTGCAAGATGAGCAGCTAATTCAACAGTGCTCAGATATCAGCGTGGCAGGGTGGGAAGTGTCTCCCGTCTTCTCTTTAACTCTATCCAAATTATTGCTTTGCATTTAAAGAACATTCAAGTCTAAACCCTGCAGTCACTAATAACCAATTTCCTTTCCAGCATCGTGGAATAAGTTACCATACAGTACCAATAAATAGAGGGAGAACGTAATAACTCTGGGGGGATGTTGTTCAGAAGGAATTCAAGTGGACTCGGACGGAATAATACAGCACAAAAAGATCGCTGCATCTACCCTCATCACCAGCTATTTGTAGCAAGAACAGCATCAGCCATATTGCCCCAAGGCAGTCCTGTCAGCACCAGTGACATCTTTAATTAATCCAGCCAAGACAAAAAACAAAGGAAAGAAATCTCTGCATTCAGTATTTTCTTTGCACATCCCACTGAAAGGAACTTTGGGGAAGGCGGCGTAATAAGCATTTTGGTACCCAGGCACGCATCTGCGCTCTCTGCGCTTCCCTTCCAACTGCCTTAGAAGCCATGCCGAGATGGGAAATGGTTGTCTGCACCAACGAGGGTCTATTCATCCCTTTCACAGATCTCACACACTTAGGTTCTAGCATTTCATCCTGATTAGGCACAAAGATTTTATCGGCCCTGTGGTAAGGGCTGAGCTCCATCAAATTTGGGGAGTCGCACCCTTCTTATGAGGATATTTGCTGGTGTGCATTCAGGACCCAGTCCCTGCTTCAGTTTCTCTGAAGCAATCTAATGAAATATATTAATCTCTCCGTCTCTAGTCCCTAGCTTTTCTTTTTAATTATCTCCTTTGCGTTGCACATAGAAGGCTTGAGAAGTGAAGATGCTAGGGGCTAAAATTTAATTTGGGTGGATCATGCACCTAAACAGACTTGCTAAGCCAGTGTGCTGGCAACACTACCAGCCTGGAGACAATGCTGCAGATGGCTGCATGACCTCAGGTAGACCTGATTGTTATTAAATGTGATCTCAGAGTAACTAATGCTTTAGAAACTAGAAGTTTATTAGGGTCTATATTGACACTCCAATCTCCAGCCGTTGACAGAACAAGCATAAATTTACCTTCTGGCTGACTGGGTAACCCTCTGCTCCTCTCATGTTGACTGATCTCGGCTGAAGCACATTTTCAGTTTTCCTGGTGGATAAGTCAAGGCATTTTGCCATCTGAGCTGTCTCGGGCCGAATTAATTCACTGCCACATACACGCGTGCCCAGCTCAGGATGCTGGGCACATTATCGTGGTGCCAGGAAGCAGATGCTAACTGAGGAGTGAAAGAGGACATCGCAAACCCCTATCACACACCTCCAAAGCAAAAGGGATGTGGTGAACCACTGGAAAGTGGTTCCAGTCCTGTCCAGTTGCAGGCACTGGAAAACCAAAGGATTTTATTCAATTTTATTTATGCACACATATATGTATGTAAATCTACACACAAAACCACACATGCTCTTATGAGGGGGGGGTGGGTGCGTATGTTGGATTACATCCATCCAACCAACCTAAGCTGAAAATAGAGCGCTACATCAAAGCTGATTGAATTATGAGGACATACTGTACCGCATGCATATTTGAAAGAAAGAAAAGAGTAATAGAAAGCTTTTTCCCAATCGATCCAGCCTCCCTAAATGCCATTCCCTTTACTCAAAGAATTTCTTTATACTGTATTTGGAGTTGCTGATGATTTTCGACTGTTTTTTGCATGACCACGGAAGCTACGGATGGGCTCTGTGCTCCTATACCATGGGGCTTCATGAACGGTGCAAGAAAGACCTTTCAGCTACCTCAGATGGTGATTCCCTAGGGCACATGGTAATTCCAAGCGTCTGCAGGGCTCAAGGACTTCCTCTGTTTTTAAACATGATCGTGTTTAGCCAGAAGTAGCACCTGGGGCTTGTTATAAAGCAGTTTAACAAAACTGTGTCTCAAAAAACCTCTTGCTACTGCCACTTCACACGTCACTTTCATACTGTCCAGGGTCACAGCAAGAAGCAGGGCTCTCCCAGACTCCGTGGGTTTCTGTGGTTTCTCAATAGTAGGCAGAAAGGCAGATCTCACTAGAGAGCACACACAGGAGGTCCAGACAAGGGTCTGCCCA
This sequence comes from Eurystomus gularis, assembly GCA_013400335.1. Classification (NCBI taxonomy): domain Eukaryota; kingdom Metazoa; phylum Chordata; class Aves; order Coraciiformes; family Coraciidae; genus Eurystomus; species Eurystomus gularis. Next base: position 960,025 of record VZZY01021078.1, on the reverse strand, counting down.
TCACGGCAACTGCCTGCTGTGCTTCTGCGATGCTCGCTGGAAAATTGTGTATACTCTTCATAAATTAATGCCAAAGAAGAGAAAAGTCAGACACCAACGACTTCTCATCCCAATGGAAAGAACTCTAAAAAGCTGTGAATATTGGCTAATCACACAAGTGAAAAGGGCAGCAATTCAATTAGCCAACCCATTAATTATTAACACAGTATTTGTTTCTTCACTTTTCTGGGGAAATGCAGCAAAACACTGAGATAAAAATCAAGATGCATGATAAAGGCAATCCCTAAGTGTGCATTTATTGACATTCACTTCTGAATTTGAATAGAGCTGCCACTTCTAAGAAATAAAGTCCTTCTTTGAATCTCATTTCAATAAAGCCCACAGGATGTGCAGGGGGATACCCATCCTGCTGAATGTGGGTGTCTGGCAGCCGCTTAAACTGGTTCCACTTCCAAACACCTGCTGGTGGTTGCAACAGCTTCATCCGCAGGATTCTTGGCTGGCTGCTTGCCTGGGTTTTTATAACTTGTCATCCCTGTGAGATGAGGATGGTCCCATCCAACCATCCCCATCTGTCTGAGGCTCCAAAACTTGGTTGTCCATTCTTCTGCTTCTCACAGCATAAATTTGTGCAAAATGGTCCATTTGCATCTTTCCTGCATTGCCCATGCGAGTCCCATAGTAACACTCACTGCACAAACTTGTGCTGAGAGGCAGGACCTGCCGAAAACATGTTGCAAGCAAAAGGGAGGGGGTGGCCAGGAGGAGTCACTACCTTAATTTTGCGAGTGGACAACTGAGGTAGACAAACAGGTCTACAACCTCAGTCAAACTTAAGAATTGACTTTAATGCTAACCCATTTCTTGAATCCTAGCCAAGGGTCTTACCTGAAACCCATTTTCTGCTCTGTGGTTGTGAAGGAGTAACCAAAAAATGACCCTTTTGTTAACTTCAGCATTTTGGATCCCATTCTGTTGCCCTTCCCCAGACAGGACATGCAGCTCTGTAATTCATCTCACTTAAACCCCGACAACTCTATGGAAAGAGCAAGTCACTAATCAACTCGAGAGCAGACAGAATCTGGCCTTTAGGAGGGGATGGAATGAAAATGGGAAAGCGGAGGATCTCTCGGGAGTTTAAAGTGTCTGTCAAACACACACCAAAGCTCCAGTTAAGTGGGCTGTGGAAAGTTTAATCGGATGGCATTATCCCAAACCGAATTCATTTGCTAGTGTATAATGTTAATGAACCTCGGCTGCTTTTGCTGAAAATAGAATATGAATGTGCATTATTTTGAGTGCATGCATTAGCCACCACTAGTTCCTTAATTAGTTTTTCAAAGACTGCGTCTGAATGGGAAGGTTATGGAATAATAAGTGATAATGGACTCTGATTTCATTTGGTCTGCTCTGCTAATTTATGGGACATTAAAAGAATGGTAAAGAGAAATATTTTCTTTTCATCAGAGGTATCCATGTTTGGGGGAAAATGAAGCATGTATGTTTTTCACAAATGATCTGAAACTCTCAGATCCGGACAAGCTCAGCTTTGACGGAAATCCCTTTTCAAGGGGCAATTTGCCTGCCAAAAAGAAGTATATTTTTCATAAAGCCTTTGGAACCTGCCAGCTTTGCTGTAATCCACTTGACTGATGCTCCAGTTCTCTTTAAAGAGCAGATCTCCATCTAAACTGCTTCAGATGCAAGGACAAAGGAAACAGTGAAATTCCAAGAACTGAAAGCTATCAAGGCGCTGGCGAATGCATTGACGTCCATGAAAAGAAATGGATCTGGACCTATAGGGCAGACTTTCATGGAGAAAGAGGACTGATTGATGGAAACACAAAAAAGGCCAGGGTCTTAGACAAAGACAGTGTCAGATTTCCTGTAGAAAATGGGAACAGTTCATGAAAGAGGGTTTTTTACTAGCAAAGACCTTTGCATTATTTTAAGGCGGATTATGTAGCAGTGCTTACAAAAGCAGAGACAATGATCTACCTGAAATAGAAGACCCGAAATCTTACTACAGAGCAGTCTCCTGACAAAAGGACTGAAAGTCATGCTTCTTCTTTCCTGTCTCCTAAGAGGGAACCCCATTAGGTCCTTTATAACGACAGGCAAGGGAGAGATCACCCTTACCCTGACATGTGTGAGCAGTGAATTCCCCACCACCACCTTCCTCCTGCCCTTTGCTGAAGGCTCTGTGTAGCTTTAGGGTTTGCTGAGGAGGCAGCAAGCACTGTTTTCTTTACCCAAGAGCCATCCATGCTCCACAGCCAACATTTGAGGGTGGAAGCCAAGAGAATACAGGCTGGGATGGCATGGTCTGAAGTGTGGAGACCACCCATGCAAAGAGATAGAGCTGGACTGATCTCAGTCTCTTTCAAAAATAGTTTCACGACAAGAGTTCAGAACGCAGATGCCCATATACTGCCTTTAAGCTAGTGGTTTTTGCTCTCCCCAGAAGATTACGCCCACAGAAAGGTTTGTATGGATGTCCACGCATGCCCTGCTTCCACTGAGCCATGTTCACATCACATGGTTAACTAAGCCCAGCACTGTGCATCAGGTATCAATCAGTCCACAGGGTCTGCTGAGATCTGGCAGGAGGGTTGTGCTTCCACCCATGTGCATTGCATTGACGGATTTCTTTGAACTTTGCCAAGAAATCCTCTGTTCCCTGTGTTCCATCTCTGAGGATCTCACAGAAGTGGGGTGGGGTTGTCCCCATTGGCTGCTGATTGCTCTGGTGGAAAAGTACAGATTAGAATTTTTGAAAATATTTTTTTTTTCGTTTTAAATCCAATTCCAGGCTGTGTCTCAGACTCATGGGAAGCTGGATGGTTCCTCTCCAAATAACGTAATGATTATCAGTTCCACTGACATGGCTTAATAAATGTCTTAATAAAATAGTAGTAGCCCTTTCTGTTTGTATGAACCTCTTTTCTGTAGGAGACATCCTAGAGAACATTCTCATGCTAGAAATATGTGAAATTCAGGCCCATTCCCTCTGGTATGTTATAGCTGCTCTACTCACATCCAATTCCTTCCCCCTCATATCTGACCTCTTTTACCTTCACTCTTTTTGCTCTCACTTCCTTGTTATGAACTCTTGATGAAGCAAACTCTGTTTTGACAGAGCACACACCAAAAATGTAAATTCCTATGTTGATTTCGCGTAATTGTGCCTCAACTTAATTGTGCAAGGCTTGGTTTCACTTGTAAGGGATCCACTGGCACACAAAGTCTCTCTGTGCCTTAGCTATTTTCCTTCGCTTTATTGCTCAGAATAAACTGTAAACACGACCGACTCTGTGTAGTTGTGCATTTCATTGTATCTCATTTCCCTGCTTCAGGTTTGCTAGCAAGTCATACTCTGTATTTACAGCTAAAGAAAAGTATGAGACTAATCTGTCAGCCCTGTCACTGAAAAACTGACACATTGTGATGTCTAGAGGATTGCCCCTAATCAAACAATTAATCAAATTGCAGTGTATTTCGTTATTAGTAAGCTTACCAGATACTGTAGCACAGAGCAGTCAAAACCCCTTCAGAAATCAATTTTCCTTGGAAAGCTGTTTTCTTGTGTCAGAACAATATTTGCCATGTTCAAACTTCTCACCCCGGATTAGCAGAGTCTTTCATGTAGACAAGGATTATTGGATTACTTGCAAACTTATTCACCAGATGCTGATGCCATGACGAACAGAAGCAATATTTTCCTGAAACTCTGGGATATAATATCATCTGGGACTAATATCATCCCAGGCTGCTTTGAAGATCATGAAGGGACAGGGAAGCTTACTTAGATGTTCTTCCATTTCAACCAGAAACTTAAATTTTTAGACCAGTAGAAACAATCTCTGAAAAAGCTTTATACAAACTGGTGGGCTTTCTCTGCTCCTCTGAAGGATTCCTTTCCAAAGAACCTGCTTTTTCTATCAAAACTGTTTCTGATCAGCTCCTGCTTATAATCATGTCCCAGACATCTTTAACAAAGGGAGGGACCACAGGAGAAATAAACATCTGCAGCTGTATTTATCAGCCACATGCAGAGCACCCTGCAATGTCCCAGCTATTCGAGAGTTTAAATCATAAATCATGGCCACCTGCAACCAGCAAAGAGTGAAACGACCAGAGTTAAGCATGAAGAGCCCTGCCACAGGCTGTCATCCTTGCTCTCGTGGTTACAGAAGAAGCCTTTTTATCAGCTGCCAGAAGATGGGTTTATTAGTCCAGACAGAATTTCGTGAGCCTTTCACTCCTAATTCAGGATCTTAAGAGAAGAGGGGAGAAGAAGGGCTGGAAATGAGATAAAATTAAATTCCCTTCTTAAATCCAAGTCATTAATAGATAACATTTTATGAGGTTTTTCCTGCTTCCACCTGTCAAGTGAAATGCCAGTGGGTAGTATCAGACAGAACATGGATGCGTTCTCCCAGAGTGTAAGGGGTGAGAACTGGGAGACTCAGATTTAGTACATAAAGAGCCTCCTGTGCTGCACATTTTTGTCTGCTTTTGCCACACAACAGGGAATTACTGGCAAAGGAGGAGAAGAATTGCTCAAAACCCTCTTTGAGTGTGACCGTGGTGAGCCATCTCTGATACCTGATGGATACTTGGTTCTGGGTTGCTGCCCCAGAGGCACAATAAGACCCAGCACCTAAAAGTTGAAGCCAGACACTGCAATAGAGTAAATCAGAGCTTGTTATCTTCAGATCAATACCAGGTGCCTTCCTAACCATGTCTCAGTCAAACATATGTAGGTAGCACTTCAGGACATGGTCAGGGAGATGTTGGGAGCAAGGCTGGACTTGATGATCCTGGAGGTCTTTTCCAGGTCTTGTCTATGATTCTAGGTCAAATGCAAGCTAAATGAGTGAAATTTCATGTCTGTGACATATCTGAAGTAAAACTATAGGTTCTGATGTCCCTTCTGGCTTTAAGCTCACTACAGTTGTACCGCAGTACTGTGACTATACAACAGTCCTTGGTCAGAGCTTTTATATTATTTCATGTAACACCATGGTGATGCCCAAAGGACATGGTCTTGACAGAGGAATTCAGTCCCTTGGGATACTGTCTCTTAATCCCTTCAGCAATATTTGTTTTCTGGAAAACAATTTTCATTTTCTAAAACTGAGCTGCTGCACCCTTTCCGCATGCAACACCGAGAAGGAAGGAAACATCTGGAAATTTCATTTAACAAACTTAAAAAGTAAGACTAGTTTTGGGGGCTGGATGTTCTCACTGGAACACCTCCAACTCCTTACTCAAGGCTCTTTTTGCCTCCTCAGGGGAAACATTATAGCAGTACAGATGTCCTGATGGATTAGACAATTTCTTAATAATTAATGACAGCTTCCCTGTGCAGCTTGGTCAGCATCCCACTAAACAGCATAAAACAAATGAGGTAACAACAAAATAGTTCGCCGGTTGGTAATGCAAGGCAAGAGCTCTGATTCTTCCTTAATTTTGCTGTGCACCTTCCAACTCCTAGTGTGGGAAGCCTGTTTAGGGTTGCTTTTTTTTAAATAGGTCATTAAAGACCACCAGGAAAATGAGCTTAAAATTTTGGGCTCCATAATACCCCCTGAAGTGCTGTAATTTATGTTCCTTTAATGCAATATACTGTAACAATTCTGTGGAGGCTTCATCACTGCAGTGTCCTACCCACCCAGAAGATGCGTAGATGGGGTCAGGCTGACTGCCCACGAGGGAAGAGTTAAACCTCTCCAGAGGACAAGTCAGAGGAAAAGTCTAACCTAAGCTACCCTCTCCAAAGAACCATCTCCATTTCTCTCAGCTGACTATGTGGGGACTGAAGTTTAGCCTTCTAACCGAAGAGCTGTTTGCAGATGCCTACAGTGACTGTATCCCCAGGTCTCCACAGCCACATCACCACGGTTTCTGATCTCCTTCGGCAGCATCAGGGCCCGACATGCAGATGAAGAAGCAGAATGTTGCCATCAGAGAGGCACTGCCTTATTAAATTATTAATGTGCTGCTGTTTTCCTCAACGTTGCCAAGAAATTATTATCTGAAGAAATAATAAAGTATGTTTTATACATATAGAAGTATATTTTATACATATAGATACACACTTCATACTTTTTTTATATATATAAGGATAAAGTATTAGGAAAAATTTTCAGAAGCACCCAGTGTTGTTTCCCATACGCTTTGATTATACATTTTCAGTCTTGCATTTTCTTATTTGAAAATATTATTCCACTCTTTATCACGAAGAATACTAGCCAAAAGGGCTAATTAAATACAGAGGAGCGTGGATCTGTTACTAACTGCAAAGGAAGAGCAAATTATAGACAAAATGGGAAATGGTTGAAATATTTCATAGCTGCTTTGCTATACGTGGCCTCCACTATTTTCACACACATTGAGAAGTGCAGGCCACATAGAGATGAAATATTAACTCAGTAAAGTAGGTAACAGAACTTGGCAGGACCTGCAGAAATGCCTCTTACAGTGTTTAAGGAAACGGCCAGATTGAAATATCTGATCATAGCTTATCTCATATTTTCCTACAACCTTCCCTCAGTATTTGTGATATAATGGAATCAGAAGAAAACTACAACTATCAAAGTCATCAAATCCATTTACCTACAGAGCCATGTAAGCATATTTTTAAAAAAAAAAAAAAAGAAAGAAAGAAAAAGAGTTGGATTTGTAAATATTTTTATTCTGTTGGAGCTTCTTTACTTGGACAAAAAATCAGCACTGGGATCCATTTCAGCAGAAATCAAAACTCTTCCAAACCTGGCAACAAATTCTGTGCTGAGTGAAAATTTCTGTTACCCCAGAGAAGCACGTGGCTGAAAACCAGAGCAGATTTGAGGCAGACCTCAAATCAGAGTGCATATAAACTTCTTATGTTGTGATCAAGACCAACCCCAGTTTAGGATTAAGGTTACGAAACACTAAAATTATGTAATCAGAAGTCACAGCAGCAGATAATTTATCAGGTTGTTAGGGAAAGGGAGTTCTTGCAGCTAAATCAGATGTGCCTTTATTTTAAATATTCTCCACAGAGAACTGAAGGATCTCTGAATGGGAGAGGAGAGCAACAACCAAAAATTGAAGATGCTGATAAAAAATAACAGGTTGAATCCTCAGGTCTGGTTTAGCAAACCACTGCTCTGCACAGAGCAGAACACCAGCAAACAGAACCCATCTTCTGTGTGTGAGAACATTCATGCAGAGCCAGGGCAGATCCTGTGATGCCTAGTGGCACCCTGTGCCAGAACATCTGCAAGGGCATTGGCAAAGCAACCTCTGGAAATACATTCTAGTAGAATTAAGGCTACCTCCCCTTCTCCAGCCCTGGATTCTGGGCTGATGGTAGCTCAGCCAGACCAACAGATCTCCCAAAGAGGTTTCAGCATATTTTGTTGTCCATATTGATTGCAATTCTCTCTCACCTCACCGTCTTTCTGTCCATGAACAACATGCTAATAGGTCATGCTGAGTGACATACAGTCCTAGGCCTGGGCTGTGCAATGGGGACTGCCAGGCAGCCCACATATGCAGGCTGTAGGAGGATGACCGTGAGCAACACAGTCAACACAACCAACCTTGTCGCTTAAGGAAAGAGGGGCCCTTCAGAACTGTTGTCACCCTGTGACTGCAGGTCAGGACTTGTGCTCTCTGTCCTGGTCATACCCAGGACTGTGATATGGTCATAGCCATGTCATATCAGCCTCATGACTCTCATCCCCATGTATCTTTTGTTGTTTGACCACTAGAGCAGAAGGTTTGGTCACCCTTTACCAGTATCTCAGGGGGTGGAGGATTTCCAATGAAGAGAGCTGCCTTTTTGTCTCTAAAAAGATTCCTCACATTCTCTTGTATCACAGGTACCTACATTGCCACCTCATAAATAAGTAAATATGATCACTGATTAGACACTAATAAGAATTTCATGCTGTTGTTGTGGCAAAAACTGGTGCCACCAACTTTCTGAAAGTGTTGGGATGTTGTAAGCTTGGTAAGAGTTTGATCAAACTGTAAGTGGACGTGCTACCACCAAAAATCTCCCTGAAGCTGTAGCATTCAGTCACCTGCAGGTATTTAAACTAATCAGAATTACAGAATTTCTCAGCCAGAACCAGAATTCCTCGTTCTTCAAGCAATACTCTGAGTGACAGTCTTCAAGCACAGGAGATGGAGCAAAGGCAGATTGCACTGCTGATGGATGGATGGATGGATGGATGGATGGATGGATGGATGGATGGATGGATGGATGGAGCTGAGCCAGTGCACTTACCACTGAGGGTAGGTCCCATTTGTGGCTGTGGTTGCAAATAGGCTTGAGCTGACTTTGAACCACTCGAGTACCATGAGCACTACAGAACTCAACGGGGGCTGGGAAGCGCCCTGTGGAAATGAAGTACACATTGCAGCTGTCAGGTAAATTATATATCGGGACAATGCCTCCAATTACTCCTGATTTAGACAGTTAAAAAGTAATCGGTGTAGAACTGTGTGCCCTGACGATTTTCATAGTCTAAATATAATTAGGCATAATTAGGAGAAGATGCCAGCTGGTAGGTGTGATTTAAACACAAGTATCAGTTAAACCCACTCTGTATAAGAAGAGGGCAGGTCATGTCAGTCAGTTCTTCAAGCTCTCCTTCACGCTTACTGTTTGTTCTCTCTCGCTTTCACCTCTGCAGTGCGCTGAAATTTCATCCTCCAATTCATCCAGCGTTTACCTTTCAAATCTTGCCAGTTCTACTGTAGCTAACAAAAGTCACGGGCTCCTGAGGCTGTCCTTAGTATATTCCTGTTCTGGAGGTGAGTCCTGGTTGGTAGGTGCCATCTCAGGACAGAAAAGGAGATGAAGCACTGAACTAAACAGCACTGCCCCAACCTTCCCAATTGCTGTAGCCTTCTCTTCGGAGAGTTGCCACCGCTGCTTTGGGAGAGGCTTTGCCTTGATTGATGGTTCTCGTGCTCTAGAGCACAAGGGACTGAATCCAGCAGTAACCAAAGGGGCTAAGGGGTTAATTCACATCATTTAACAGCCTTTCCCTTGGCTGACTCGGCAGTGATACTGAGAGGTTCATAAGATGGCTCTGTCCAGTCATCCCAAGCCCAAAAGCTGCCAGTTCTGGGAACAGGTTTGAAACCAGAGCTGTGATTAGAGCTGGGGGGATGTTCCCAGCATAGAGAGCCCTGCAGCAGATCCTGGAGGAGCACGGAGAAGAGGCAAGTTCCTTTTGCTGTTTATCAGGCAGAATAATCACAGCCAGCAAGATGCAGATGACAAAGACGTGCCATGTTTCCATGTTCAGGAAGGTACCTGCTTCATAATTAAAGACCTTCACAGCAAGAAATATTGCACAGTGGATTTATAGCAGTCTACAAAGAAGCAGAAGGGCACTGTTTGCCTTCCAAGGCCAGCTGGGAAGGCTGTACTTGGACAGAAAAGGTACCTTACTGTACCTGCTTTCTGCTTGCACCACCTAATATCTCTGCCCTGAGGAGCTCACTTAAAAAATCAAAGAAAACAAAGCACTGATGGGAAAGTGGATGGGAAAACTGGATGCTCCTGGGTTATTTGTAAGCACATTGTTGTGTGAGTAATAAAGCCTGGTAGTTTACAAACCTGTGTTTCATGGCTGGATTCTCTAGTATTTATTAAAGGTGTTTTTTTTTTTATCTGAGGAGTTCCCCAAAAGACTGCGATATTCCTAATGACTCTTTCTTGTGTGTCTTCTCTAGTGTTTACTTAGGGCTGTGCAACCATTCCTTCACTAAGAATACCAACAAAGTCCGTCCTTCTTGCCAGGCCACTTTCTGCCAAGAGGTTTTTCAAACATTTATTTCTTCAGGAGCTCTTCCTATCATAGGAAATGGAACCACAGCTAATCATTTGGGACACAGCCTCAGAGTGTGTTTACACATGAATGCCTATGGAAAATGAGTTAAAAGCTGAGAGCTGTGAAATATCTCTGATCCACTGAAAGTCAGCCTTTCTTTCTGACTTTTGAGGACACCTAAGGATTTCAAGTCTAGTAGGGCAGCCGCAGCTTGCTGTAATACCTGGCTTTATTCACCCTTTTTCTTTCAGTAGTTATAGACTATAAGCACTTGGGAACAGAGTCTGGTTTTGTAAGACATAGTTACAAATCCCTGATACAAAGGGATTCTTCCCAGATTTTCTGGCTAGCATCACAGTCATATGAAGAAGCAAAACACCTAGACATTGGACCAAAATCCATGTCTTTTCACAGGATAAAGCAAAAGATCATTTTGAGTGTAGCTGGGGCAAAACAGAATTAGTACTTGTGACCTTTTTATTTTTTTAATTAATAAAAACCTTCTTTGCTACTCCCCTCCCCCTTTAAAAATTAAAACCACTTAAAGATTTTGGAAAGTTTCTCTTTTTCTGATTGTTTGAGAATTGCCCAGTATTGCCTCAGGTTAACAACAATCAGAACAGAGCATTCTGCAGATGAGCTCAAGAAACTTCCCCCAGGACATCTCTCAATCCATCCTTTGCAGACCAGTGTTTCCAGCCTCTGAGTCTGTAGCTTTGCATTAACAAGATCTATGTGGTTTTCACTTGTCTTGGACAGGGGAACCTCCTCTGATCATCCATCACTGCTTTGCACCGAGTAACATCAGCAGCAGCGTGTATCCTTGTGCTGTGAGAAATAATGTACTTTCTAGTCCCTCATGGTGCTAATTCACCAGAAAAACTCAATGAATTCCCATCAGGACTCAATATTATCACAATGAATTCCCATCAGGACTCAGGGGTAGTCCATAGCAGGCTAGAGAAAGGGCTACGATATGGAAAGGGCCGTTTCTTGTGTTGAATCCCTGGCTGCACCGTGTAGATAACACACACGTTGCTTATTTAGCTATCAACAGTAATGAAGATTTCCTTTTCTGGAGCCCAGTATCAGTAAGTGTCAGCACATCACTGCAGCAACTCTGGTTTGGTTTTTTTTCTTGTCTGGGGGTTCTTGGAGGTTTGTTGTTGGTTGGGTTTGTTTGTTTGTTTGTTTTCCAGAAAAACCTAACAGAGTGGGCAGGTGACATAAATACTGGCAGAAGCCAATATGGAATGGAGTTTAGGACAAGTAAAGTGAAGGATAAAGGAAAATCCATCCTGACAACACTCCTGCTCCCATTTTTCTTGGTAACGTAACCATTTTAGGCTCAGAAACACAAGGAATAGACTTGCTAACTACCCATGCTGATATTCAGCTGGCAGAAACTGTCTAACAATATGAGTTAGCCCAGCCCCAGAAAAGGCAAGACAACTGTATTCAAATTTATTTTAAAAATACTACATAATGAGATCAGTGTATCATTAATTCAGGAAGAAACTTAAGAACTGTTTTGATTTCAGAGGAGTTGCTCTTGACACACACCACAGAAAGCCGCGTGCGGTGTTAAAACTGTCAAAGATCTTTTTAAAGCTTCCGGAGGAATCCCTCGTGTTTTGTAACATAAAAATTGCACCTTAAGTGAACTCCTGAAATCCCTGACAGAACCAAAGGACCTCATTCGCCTTTCATTTTTACGAGTAGAATTACTCACAGTTTACACTGATAAAAGAGACGAGAATAAACAAACGCCCGGTTGTGCACTAACGCTCTCCAAAGGCTCATTAAGCTAATTGTGGCTTCCTCACAGGGGCCTGACTCCAGTCTCACCTCCTGCCTCTACACCAGCAGAGTTTGTTCCGTACACTCAAAGCCAACATTAAGATAAGCCCCAAGGGAAAGCGCAGGATAACCGAAACGCAGCACAGCAGTAGTTTTAATACTACCACACTTCAGTTTGGTCCCCAAGGATATGCAAGAACCATAATGGATGCAGAGCACTCAGTGGGACCGTATTTCCTCCCAAAATGTTTCTCACAGGAAGCCAAATTACATTTCTTTATTCAACCCAGACTAGTTAAATTTGCATTTGTAGAACGACTACCGATTTATTAATGATTTTTTGCTCCTCAAAGAGAGATTTCTTACGGTATGTCGCAGTTCCATCACCCGCCCAGAATTGTGGCTCTTTAGTTACCACAACCTTGTGGTACTCATCTAATGAAGAAACAGCACCTAGATTATAAATATCAAACACGCAAACCTGGCAGGCAAACATGAAGGTCAGTCTGAAATTCAGGAATCTGTGTACCAGTAATTCTAATTTTAACATTAAAAAAAAAAAAAGGTGACCTACTTCAGTGCATCAGCTCGTCCCTGACACAGATGGTTCTTCCAAGACTTTCTTTTTGCTCTAGGTTAGAATTTAATCTGCATTACAAAGGTGTGACTATGGATCTACTTAAGTGACTTCAGTACCCATCCCAGCGATCCCAGTAAAAAAATCTGGGCTGTACCGACTTGCCCAATGTGTCATAGTGGATTTGGGACAGAGACAAAAAGAAAATCCCTGAGCCCTGATGCACTCCCTGATGTTCTCCTCCTTACACAACACTTTGTTACATAAAACTCTTTCTGGAAAAAAAAAAAGTGAGGGGAGAGATGGAAAAAAATAACATCTTTTTGGTTGTAAGCCAGTTTTCTGTATCAACATGGCAGGAGCGTGTGAAGTGAAGCAAGATTTCCTTAAAGCACCATGTGACAGGGCTAATCAAAATAAACATCCAAAAAATAAAAGAAATTAAGGATGAGGTAGCAGACTGTGGGGAGAGCAGATGGTTATTTAAAATAACAACAAATTTTGCATGCTGACTGCAACTATGGCTCTTGTCACAAAACATAGTTGTTAATGGCAAAAGAGAAGGCAGAAACATCATCAGGGTATTTTGTGGGGTTGGTGAAAGCAGAAGGATCAAAAATCCAGGGTATTTTCAGCTCTCTGCAAAATCTGCCCTAAATATCCTGGCACTAGAGCAGTGGCAAGAGAAACAGAAATGCAGTAGGTGGAAAGAACATCATATTGACCACAGCTATCACACAATCTAAAAGGCCATCCACAAGCCCAGGGATCAGGCATTGAGCTAAAGGAGAATCTTTTGTCTCCCCAGGAAAAGAAAACCACAAAATCTGTAGTTTATAGTAGTTTGAAACCCAGAAAAGAGGGTCCAGACCCTGCGAAAAGAGCTGTGAAACCAGGACTGCACTGACAGCTTAGCTGATGTCGTGATTCAACCCCAGCCACTAAAACAGTTCCCAGCAACGAAATAACAAAGTAGAAGCCAAAGGTGGGTCTATTTACAAACCGACAAGGGTATGAGCCCATTCACAGACAAACTTTGTAGCCCCCAGATTTGTATCCAGTAGTCAGAGGGCTCATAGACTCTGATTAGGAGCAAAACGCTCACTCCAAGAGGCTACCACCGCCTCTGAAGGGCTCCCAGTCATCCGAACATCCTCCATTCATTTTGCAGTTGCCATTCCTTGGGCTGACTCCCTGAATGTTATACTTGAAACGTGCCTAGTTAAAAAAACAACCAACCAACCAAAGACCAAACAAAAGAGCAAACAATCTCCTCCTGACATGACTGTTGTGACAGATTGAACCGCAGGAACAGAGCCGCTCGCTGTACAAGCTAATTGCTTGACAACTGTGTGGGAAGGTGGGTGGGAGCAGGAGGGGAAGGTGGCTTAAAGCACCAAAAAAAATCCTTCTTCTGTACCCCAGCCTGCAGCAGCTTCTGTGAGAAGTGCTCTGGAATAGCAACCTCCCTCTGCGCATCCTAAATGATGCCACGACACCAACCTGTCTGCTCTTGGAGACCTGATCTTCAAATATTCTGCAGTCAAAGGGAGCTTCAGCTCTGAAAAATAAGGCAACGAAGAGTTTATCCTGGCCACCTCTGACCAGGCCACGGTTCACCTCAGACTGAGGAGGTGGCGCTTCACTGAGGACCTTACCCAGATTGCTCCATCCTTCCCAGCCCCATGCTTCCTGTGCCTAAGCCTTCCACTTTGATCTCTGAGTCTTTCCTAGTGAACTGTAAAATAATGTCTTTCTCATTCTGCAGGAGGGACTCTGGGAAGGGGGCATGGCAGGTGTTTCAACCTGTACCTCCATAGCAAAACGGGCAGCTACTCATCTGAAATCAAATCCTCAGATTTCAACCCATACTTGTTTCACGCTGACTGGTCACTGCCCAGTGCATTCCCCCACGCAGGCAGCACCATGTCTACCGTCTACTCTCAAGGGCAGTATATTCACCAGCATGGGGTTTTTTTTTTTTAAGAAATTCAAATTTCAGTGCATTGCTGGAATCTCAGGTGAAAACAGGGAGACACAGCTTCTGAGAAAGAGAAGATGCTGCCACCAGCTGCCAAGCAGCATCCTGGGTGTCTCAGAGTCAACAGAGGGGACCTGGGAGCCTCTGCCTGCAATTTCTCTCTTCCCTGGCATGTGCTGTTTGCAATTTGCCCAGGGTTATCTCTGCTAGCTGTCAATCCATTGCTGACCCTCTGGCAAGAAGCACCAGCAGATTGCTCTTGTGTGGCCACCCTGTCCCCCAGGGACCAGCCACCCAAGTGGGCTCAGCCGAGCGATGATATCAACTCAACAACAGACATATGCTTCTGTAAGTTCACAGAAAATACCTGTTTCCTCCTGAGCCACTGAGTCTAATACACTTTTTACTGTGAATCCCCCATTAAGGCTGAATAATAAAAATAATAATCAGAAATTGCAGACAAATTGCTTCCTCTCTACAGTTAAAACTTTCAGAAGTGAGCTGTCAGCATGCTGAAAGAATGGAAAGCAGCCGGCTCTGCTCTGTGCTATTAAGTGTTTTTAGCACACCAGACGCTTGGCACAGTGAGCAATAAATGCAGAAGAAGCATCTTTTATGTCTCCTGCAGAGGCGGAGGGAGTAGAGGGACATAGTCTAAAGCCTCAAAAGCTGGAGATGACAGTGACATAGAGGATGCAGCTGTATGCTTTTTCCAAGGACGATGGGTTTCCATGGAGTTCACACCACACATCCTCTGCAGTCCTGCTGGTCGTGTGTGGTACCCACCCCGGTCTGGCCTTCTGGATGCAGGACACCCAGCCAAGTGTGTGTACATCTTCGAGACACAGCAACACAGCCCTTTCCCTGACACCTGAGCACTGACTTTGTAAATTGTATCTCTCTGAGAGGTGGAAATCGCCAGGTTGGATCATCCCCAAGGTCCATTTACTCCTCTCACCTTCTCTGACAGTGGCAGCACCAGATGCTTTGGAAGAAACTTTAAAAAATTGAGTACTGCAAGCTGGGCAATGCCCTCAGACCTGAGAAGGCATCATCTGCCTTAGTATCTGCCTTTTCCTACCCTTTCGGCTGATTTTCTGGCCTGTCTAATATAAACATTTCTATTTTCCATGACTGTGAGACAGATTTTCTAGGAGGTTTTTTCACTCCTTTAGCAAAAATGTAGGGTTCCTAAGTTTTGCACTGAATGGCAGCTTCAGATCCGTTGTATCAGCTTCTCCTCGCTCAGATACATCCCAGTTCTCGTGTCACACAACTTCCTACTTAGAAATACATTTAGCAGCTATCTCAGCAACAGAAAGGACAAAGGCAAGGCTTATTGCCTCCCCAGAAACACACAGATTTTCATCTGTCTATCCTGATAAACTGCTGCAGCTGAAGAGCAAATGAAAGGATTTTTCTAATTCTCTTCCACCTAAGTGATCAACCTGGCAAAAATTAACTGTGTGGATCCTCACAGTATTTCAGATCATGGTCTGCTCAGAGGTGTTTTCTGTAGAGAAAGAAAAGTTTTGCTGAGAGTTTCAATTCTTGGTGTTTGGACTTTCCACAAGATCCTTCTGTGGCATTATCTATAACCGTACATTTCCTCGGAAGCCATGGATCTTTCTCCTGGCTTTGTATATCCTTCTCTTTAAATCCTCTGGCATTATGCAACCATTTTATATCACCCTCATCAGCACAGTCTCTGACCACTTCCCACGTGAAAACTGAGAATGAATAAAAACTTTAACTCTTTGTATTTCTTGCACATTAGGGTAAAACCTCAGCTTTGCTGGAGGTTTTATTTTTTATTGTAGAACTTACTATTTCTTCTTCATTTCATATTACTTGATTAAAAGGGATTTATTGAACAGAAATGATGTTTCCTAAAGCTGACTGCATTTGCTGGGGCTCAGGGCAGGATAAATCTCATCACCAGCAGACAGAACAAGGGTATTTCCAGGGTTATGACACAAAGGTGGGAAAAAGATGCCGGTAATCCA
The DNA here is from genome assembly GCA_013400335.1 of Eurystomus gularis. Lineage (NCBI taxonomy): Eukaryota > Metazoa > Chordata > Aves > Coraciiformes > Coraciidae > Eurystomus > Eurystomus gularis. Next base: position 943,819 of record VZZY01021078.1, on the reverse strand, counting down.
GAGCAGAATCCCTGAACCACCAAGTGTAAGGTAGTCAAGCTTGGTGAGAAGGACCCAGGACAAACAGCAATAAGGAAAGCTTTAGGAGAGCTGACAGTGTTAAATCCCCCCAGGCAGCCTCTTCTCCCGGGTCACAGGCAGATGTGGCGAGTCACCACAGCACTGCTGGGGAAGCAGAGCTATAGATACATACACATGTACCCTAATACCCAATTTCCCAGTTCCTGCCAGAGCATTTGACTAGAGCTTTTCAGTCTGTCTAATTCGATTTTGCAAATATATCCTACCTCAGTGGTCTAATGAAACAAAAGATTGTAGCTTTCTTCATTGCCAAAGGCCTTGAAATTCAGCACGGCAACTTCATTCTAGAATCAGTTTGTCAGATTACATTAGAGCCCTTCCAATTTAAAAAAATGGACACTTGGTGAGCATCTATATTACATTCCCCAAACTTTTTGTGCTTAACGGTATTTTTCAATAAGTTTCTTTGCAAATTAATTGGCAGTGTGATTAAATTCTTATTCAAGCGCCCACATGAATACATAATGAAATGTAAGATCAGACTCACCATAGAAGCAGAACGGCAACAGTGACTGGCAATTTTTGCTTGGATTTTTTCTTTTGCGAATTAAAGTTCTTGCCAAGTTTTACTACCCTAGAATTTACATATCTGTGCCTCTAATACCCTAACAAACAGTTGCTTAGCAAAATGCCCAGACTTGACAGATAAATTATTAATTATGACCCCAGAAGATATAATGGAGGCTACTTCCATGTTTACAGACTTCTTTTTTTTTTTTTTTTAATTAGAAAGTCTTCCCATCTAATGCTTTCTGCCTGCAGGCCCCTGGCTGGTTCAGTGAAGTGCCAGCCAGGTAATGGGTAACCTTCAGTTCATTTTCAAACCACCCAGCCTCAAGGGAGCCGTGTACTTTAAGCATTATTTTAAATAACCACAAAACATTGTTTCCACCTCTATCTATTGGGCCTAAAATAAAGGAAAAGACCAAGAATCAAATTCTCCTCACTACTGTCCAGATTTGTTTGGGTTCCTCCTGCTCAGTGCCAAATGTTCATCAACAGGAACAGTTAGGACCTGTATCAGGATTTTCTGAAGGGAAACGCCCAAGTAATTCATGGGACAAAGGAGAGGTTCATCCTTTTTGCATGGGTGGCTCAAATTCCCACTCTCCTTTTGTTCTGATACTTAACAAATAATTCCCCCTGTTATTTGTGGGTGTCTGGTTGATGGCTTAGCAGGGATCATTCTGTGCCTGCTCACAGAAAGATATGCAAAAATACCCAATGCCCTCTGGCTGGAAATAAAATAATGGAAATGAATTCCCCAATCTGCAGACACCTTCCTTGTAAGCCGCTGGATCAACAGTCCACAACCATCTATGGAAGGTCTTCGCCAATTTAACTAAATCCCTTGGAAGGAGCTTGGATGTGGCCTGTTGAGCTGGATCTGGATCTTGGCCTGTTGAGCTCATACCCATGGTAGCCATCTGATGCCTCAAAGCTTCACCAGCACTTCTGTGCCAGCCCTGATGGCAGTGCAAATGCAGATAACAAGCCACAGCCTCAGACTACACAATAAAAACAAGTGGTGTTAACTGCCCATTAAGCCTGATAAGTGGTACTTATCTCCCCGATTAAGGGAATCATGAAAGTAGATTTGGATTTGATGATTGCTGTTGCTATCGGAGCTCAGGAGCCAGGCCTCAGCAAAGCCTCCTCCTTTTGTTTCTATCTCCAGGCACCGAAACCAGAAACATTTTCTCTGTTCCCTTCTTGCTGCCCACTAAGATCACAAACACACTGTGGGCATCACAGAGCTTCTGCCACTGATGCCACCCAGGACCAGCCAGCTAGCCATGGAAAAGCACATGCAGAACTGCTGTTTCCATGCCAGGGCTTCAGATTTGCCCAGCGAGGTGATTACAGCGCAAAGTTGCCATCATTAAAGCCTGTTATTTTCTCAACTTTATACGAAACTGTTGTCTCGGTGCTGTGTCTGATTCACATGAGTGCTGCTGTGTAGTTATAGGAACAGAGAATGCAAAATCAGCTTCTAGGAGGGTATTAGAACTGAAATAGAAACACCATGTTCTGGGCAGAGGAATGGAGGAGCTCTGGAGCCCCCAACACAGGAAGGACATGGACCTGTTGGAGCAGGTCTGAAGGAGGCCGTGAAGATGAGATTAGATGGCTGGAGCACCTCTCCTACAAAAACAAGCTGAGAAAATGGGGCTTGTTCACCCTGCAGAAGAGAAGGCTCCGGGGGGACCCCATTGGGCCTTCCAGTAACTCAAGAGGGACTGCAAGAAAACTGGGGAGGGACTTTTCACAACGGCTTGTAGTGATAGGACAAGGGGTAATGGCTTCAAACTGGAAGAGGGGAGATTTAGATTAGAAATTAGGAAGAAGCTCTTCACCCTGAAGGTGGTGAGACACTGGAACAGGTTGCCCAGAGAAGCTGTGGATGCTCCATTCCTGGAAGTGTTCAAGACCAGGTTGGACGGGGCTTTGAGCAACCTGGTCCAGTGGGAGTTGTCCCTGCCATGGCAAGGGGGGCGTTGGACTAGATGATCTTTAAGGTCATTTCCCACCCAAACCATTCTGTGATTCTATGATCATGAAAACAGATCTACGGGAATACCTGAATCCTGCCCCACTTAGATATTTAGTGTGGCATTAAAAAAAGGCAGTTATGGATTTTCTTCCATTAGTCCATTTGTGAAAGACTGGGATATTCTTATCTGTGAATTCTTTGAAGCTCCTCTATTTCTCTCTTATTATGAATCTTAATTTATTATAAATTATTTTAAAATCCTCTAAGGAGGCTTTGCTCTCTACAACTTCTTTGTAGTAAGAACTGGAGAAGGTGCTTTAGAACAGGTTTCCTACCAGTAACAATCCAGCAGGACCAGGAATACAAGCCACTGCCACGGGATAATTTGTAGTATGAGAGAAATGGTGTCGCCGAAGGAAATAAATCCTGAGAGAGCTTTAAAACGCACTGAATTTCAGGGAGTGAAATGCAGGCACCCAACCACCCAGTATCATCAGCAGGGCTGCACTTAACTGCTTGACCGCTCTTAAAAGAAAACCACTTTTGTAATACAAAGTCAGAGCTATGTTTAATTACGTGTAAAGTTACACTGAATTTTGAAAGGAAGTAACTGTCAGAGTGTACCAAGAAGACAAGTAATTAGCCTGCATTAAACTTTGCTTGCCCCCATTTCCTAAGAAGCCCTGAATTTGTAAGTGATGTGAGCTCTGAAGTCTGTGTAACCACTGGGTCAAGACACGAGGATTAGAGAGAGCATTAATTCTGAGGCTGAATGCAAATGCACACAAAATTAATGAAGATTCTGAAGAACATTCAGGTTTGCAGTTGTTGACACCAACAGAGCTTATAAAGCAGCAGAAAGACAGCTGCTTCCATCAAACAACCTCAATTTGAGATCTGATGCTTGATCCCACTTATCTTAATTATAACCTTTCATTAACCATCTGAAGAGAAAAACAATTTTAATATAGTATCTCTTGGCAGAAGACTCAATTGAACAGTAAATTGAGGAAAAAAATCAGACTCACAAGACAGTTAATAGTAGTAATAAAAAGCTTTTTCCCTCAGCTGCCCTCTCATTATAATAGGTCATAAAGTTTCGAAATTACATTCTCTTCAATGACCGGCCATATTTTGCAATGTAAATAGCAATTGTTGTTCCAATCTGAAAATTAAATTGTAGGGTTTGGTGACAGACTTTTTTATATTAGGACATACTGCACATATGAATACTACCTCTAAACAGGGTTTAAAAATTTTTTATCATCTTGTCTTCTTAGATGTTTGAGGAATACAGCCATTTAAACCTCTTGGACAACGCTTGCCCTGTTGTGAACCCACTGAAATGAGACTGGTCCCAGTGCTGTCTGCTTGGGAGGTTTCCACCTCTCATGCATGTTTGAAGAGTGTTTTCCAAGCTTTTATCTGGACCTGGACATGAAACTGCCCCAAAGAGCCAATATCTAAGCCTGAGGGTTTGAAGTAATGAATAAATGGAAGATAAACAAGAAAAGCATTGTGTAAAACAAGTAGATACATGATGGGAGTTGTTCTGCCATATAGACACGGCATCGCCGCCTGTTTGCATCGCTGTGAGTCAGGAGTAGTTCCAGAGACTGAACTGAGTGGTCTTAGTCCAGTGTCATAAAACAGGAGATCATCATCATCATCATGTTTAATTATCTGTTTTTTAAAGTCCTGTCCGTTTGTAACTGAAGAGCAAAGGGAGCAGCACACATGGCATATGCATTGTCCTTTTAACTTTGTGACTTTCATTTTCTAGAAATAAGTTTGTCAACAAACTTCCTATTATGAACCTGAGTATTACCCATGTTGGAATCAGGAGTTTCAAACAGCCCTTGTCAGAATTCATTTTAGAAATTGGCCTGGAAGGCAAGAATGAAGACATCTAATCAGCAGCCCTATCTAATAAAGCTGATTAGAAGAGCACAGTTTTGCATGAGCCCACCTTGATCCTAGTGTGAGCAAACAGAAACTGCTCTGAATTTGAACAAATTAGAAGCAATCCCATCAGGGCCCAGAGATAAAACAATATACAGATATGAATTGCAGCAATAAAAAATAAAGTGGAAAATGAGATAAGATTATTTTTCTTAACAACTCGACTAAGTTAATCCAAGAAGAATAACTCTAAAAATTCAAAGTGGTGAATGCAGCTTATTATGTTCTCGGGTTCCTCTTCCAGAACAGGCTGTAGATGTTGATGAAAATCCACCAGCTCTCCCCAGCTTCCCAACCTGTGCTGAAGATAAATCACACTTCTGCACATGTGTACATTGAAGGTTACACACCCTACATGTGAAGCTCTTTTCCAAGGGAGGAAAGGTTCCCGTTTCATCCCACCTTTGATGATGGAAAATATTCAGATCAGACTCCCCTTCAGTAGCAAGAAATTAAATGAATGGAGTAGCAAGGCTCTATTAAAAAGCTTTAGAAACTGCTATACACAAAATGGGGAGAAATGGCCACTTCCCGTGCTGTGCCCACGTGTGAAAGCCACCACAGATCACCACAGCTGAACACTCAGAAGGGCAATGGCAGATTAAATGCCGTCCATGCAAGACTAGAGTTTCCAAAATGAAAATACCATCAAAATCACCTCTGGGGATGAAAGTCTGGCAGTTGTTTAAGGACAGCAATCATGTTAGACCCAGGGCTAACTCTCCATCTGTGTTTCTCTCACTTTCACTAATGAAAATCCTTCCCATAAAACCACAATTATGAGACTACTTTAAAGGGGATCATTTAACAAAGGCAGTGAATGACCCAGCATTTTAAATTTGTCACAAACATTATTTTTCCCACCTCTCATTTTAGGTCTTTCTCTGCTTTGGCTACTGAGCATTTAATCTTCAAGCTAAAAAACAAAAGGGAGAAGAGCAGAACCAATTATAGGGGGAAATGACAGCATGAGAAAGGCTGGTATAGACGGGAATTTCTGAGAAACTCAGCTGATAATTAGATTCAGTGGAAGGTTCTTGCACTTAACAGAGTTGGATGATTTTGTCCTCTGATCAAGGTCCAGTGGTTCTTCTAAGGTCATACGACTCTTCCTTCAGGAGCACCAAACAAAATATAGATGCAAGTTCTCTTCTAAACTTACCACAATTGTAAATATTTTCTAGTGGAGACTGAGTCATTCAGATGAAAAATTGTCGTGATTATGTTTAACATCACCAAAAGTAGAGAGCACTTCAGGTAATAGCTTTCAGAAAAGGGAAATAAAACACCGAGAAAAAAGCCATTCTTTTAATCTTGTAAATATTTATTACTAGAGCATGAGCAATTCAGAATTCTGGTGTGCAATGTTAATAGGACCCATTATAGATCACCTGAGCCCCAAATTTCCTACTGTTAAGGCAAAACAGATTTTTTAAAATTCTTGCTCTTTTCTTAAAGTGCATCTCACTCTATTATATGGCAAGGTGTGTATGGATTCCAAACAAACCTTCACGTGCTTCTAACAGTGAATTAAAAAACTTTTGAAAGTCAGAAATATAACGTGATTGAATAATTCTTATCTCAGGACTGCTTGTGAACCTAGGGCCTAATTTAGTGTCTCTGAAGTTGCTCCAGAAAGAATTTTTGATTTTTTTTGAGGTTTCGATATCTCGTAGCAGCAAGGAGAGCTGGGAAAAGAGCTGAGTTCTGAAATACTTGGAATTAGCTCTGAGGTATAGTTGAGTTTGGCAAATATAAATTAAAGACATCAAATTTTCCATCACATATATGTAGTCCCTAAAATACAAAGTGCGCAGATACCTGATTTGAGGCATGTGAGTTAACAACCTCAACCAGGATGGCGTTAGTAGTTAACAAACGCACTGATTTTGTGTCAGTGAAGGGTCAGCTTTGCCTCTATCCCATCCAGCCAGATCAAGAAACCTTGGCAAATCTGAAAACTAGTCACAGAATCATAGAATCATTTAGGTTGGAAAAGACCTTTAAGATCATCAAGTCCAATCATTAACCTAAGTCTATCAAGTCCACTGCTAAACCATGTCCCGAAGCACTGCATCTACATGACCTTCAAGCACATCCAGGGATGGTGATTCAACCACTTCCCTGGGAAGCCTGCTTCACTAGTCAGTGAAGGAAGATTAGAAAGCAGGAGGATTTTTATCTTCCCTAACTCTTTTGACCGTTCGGTAGCATCTTTAGTGTGCTAAAGGACATCCAGGGCCTAAGATTCACAGATAGGCATAAAGTGGTTGGGGAATCATGGAGCTCGGACATTCCCTAGGATATCCTTAAATGACTTCTCCAACTCCAAGAGGACAATCTGTAGCAAATGCTCATCCTCTACTCCCCACTCCAAATGGCTTCCTAAGAGCTGATCTAAAGTCTTCTGAAGCCAGGAAGACCCGCCCAAACATCAGTACATTCTGTATCAGCATTTCCTTTGGAAAGTAGAGGTCCTTTTGTAGAGGGAATGTAAGAAAAGTGTGAGTAATTCAGATCACCAGCAGTGATGGTTACAAGAACGGGATAAGAGCAAGAGATACTTGATGACTCCTACGTGGACTGGAGGATGACTCAGTAGCACTGCGATGTGTAGGTGGGATCCAACGCCACCCAAAACATTATGTGCACCTGAGTATCAGTCCTTCATGCCTCACTTCCCTTTTACAGGCTCTAAAGAACTAGTTAGTGAGCTTTTAAAAGTACGTCCCTCAAGACACACGATAAAATCAAATAGGTATTTTCTTTATAAAGTTCTCTACCTAGTTAAATGATGAACTTACCTATTATGAAAGAAATCGGGGCCTTCGTACCGTTTAGAAAATTGCTTAAGTTTGATGCTTTACCTCTGATATTTTGCCAAGGAGCATAAAACCTGCGTGAATGGCTGAGGCGATTGAGAAATCCTGAATAGGAGGAGAAGCTCTGTCTCTTCCCAAAAAGCTTACAGTCGCAGCTTGCTGGGAAAAGCTGTGAAATGTGCTAATGGGCTTTGTCGCTAACATGATTATGCAAAGTAGATGATAGTAATAGTGCTGCCCTGCCATCACTGACAATGGCATCTGCTCTCTTTCAATTTTTATGTGATTTTCATTCAATTTAGGTCCAGTCAGGTTGCCCTGCCATAGGATTCATGTGAAAATGAGATCCTTACTCTAAGCAACTGATGCACTTGAAGAAATGGGAATTGTTATGGCTGCTATCTGTTATGGAAAGGGAGGAAGATAATTTTTAAAATGCCAAGAGATAAAATCTATTTAAATGTGCAAGTTTTCAGTTACTTCCGTTCCAGAAAAAAATGAGGCTATTCTAAATAAGAGGTCTGTATATCACAGCTGGCCTAAGAATACACTAACATATGTGTTCAGATGGGAATTATGATGTATGTGTAAAATTGCTTACAGACCTGACCCAGCATGAACACATTCTGATAGGAAACTGAGCTGGAGTTTGGAGTGCACACTCACTTCTGCTAGCTTGAAATAGCTGCTCTGGGGTAGAGGTTACTGAGCAAAATAAATAAGGGGTAAAGCAGGACCAGAAAATTAAAGATGGACAGTGATCTTAGCAAAGTAGTGGAGCACATCAGCCAGGTCAGCCTGTATCAATCCACTCTCAATTCCTCCAACACCAGCATTTAATTGCGTGGTGCTCCTAGTAGGAAACAGTGAGGAAGGCAGTAATTAGAATTTTGGAGTGCGGTAGAGAGCTGCTGATCCCATGGGCAGGTTCATGCAATTAAGTCTCTCATGAAAGCAACGTACGTCATTTGCCAAACTTCTTCAGCAAGAGCTCATCGGCATCGTTGACTTTTGCACCAACTTATGTCACCTCTGCACGGTTTAGAAAATCATTGAGTAACGGTACACAAGCAGCAATGCACTGAAATAAAGTTCTGCCTGCTGAATCACAAAACAAAACGTGGCCAAGTGCATCAGCCACAACAAGAAAAAATTGCACATATTACCTTGGTAATATTGTTAGCTGTATCTGTTCCTTTTTACAGGAACAGATTTATATCTATATCTATATTTATATTTTTATATAGCCATGTCAGTCATGACAGTGTAGTCTGCAGCCTTTCTTTAAACCTGTTTATTTATTTGAGGAATTTTTTTTTCCCTCCTGAGATGCCCTAGGCGTGCACATGGTGAAAACTGACATTTCGTTGGCTACGAAGATGGAAACACTTCCATGCTCTAGATCTAATCCAAATACTTTAAATTACTGATATAGTTACTTTGGCATTTTGGTGGTGTTTTAGGAGGCATAACTGGCTTTGAAATATGTGCTGTAAATTACAGCAAAAAAAGTAAGAGTCGCGGGCCTGAAATACAGTAACCAACTGTCTCCTGTCTCTTCTCACAGGTGTCTCCTAAATTGCCAAATAAATAGGAAAAAAATACAGTCTATATGAAATTCCACCTTCACTGAAATAAATGGATTTTTTTCCCTTTGATTAACACTTAAGCACAAGGTTACTAGGGTTTGGGGGGAATACTTTTTTTTTTTTTGCAGCTGATCTGTTTTAGGATTATTAAAGATAGTGGTGGATTTATTGGAAATGGTGATGGACAAAACTCAGAGACGTTAGGCAACATCAGTCAAAGCAGCTCCTGATCCAGGACAGTGGCATCTGTCTGGCTGAGGGCAAACTCTGCCCCGTGTTAAGAGCATCTCCTACCAGTAGAATCACTGCAAAGATACTGACAATTGCTGAGAATCCGATTTCTTCTCCATGTGATGGACTTCACATCCAGCAAGGCATTTGGCTCAACAGATGAAGCTCCATCATCAGATATGTTGGCTTATCAAGCATTCTCTACTGTGGGTAATTCTATACTTTGCACATGGCGATAAGTCCAGAATTCTACAGCTCTGGTTTGCTTCCGTAAATCAAACACAGGCTTGAAATTTTGGAATCAAACCAGAAATGTTTGTAAAACAAAACAGGAGACAGGACAGGCCTGTTTTCTATGACTAATAAGGAAAAGAGATCCTGTTACCAGCTCTTTGTGGACTCTCCTGTCTCAGAGACAGGCTGAATCTAGAGACAGATTTCTACAAATCAGACAAGTTCAGATGTTCTTTGACAAGTTTCTTGGCTTAGGCCTGGATGATGCCATTGACATATCATCATTGCAAGCCAAATTTCAAACTAACTTGTTGTTTTCACAGCTTTCTGTGACGGCAGCATTGCCTGGCTGGCTGCAGGTGCAGTTTGTTCCTAACACATCATCGTCTGCCAAGGCAGAGGGTCCATCCTAGGAAGGAATCTGAAACATCACCCAGATGTTGTAGCCTAAAGGATGATGATGGTCAAGGGTCCTTGTGAATATCCTCAGGCAGTCAAAGTTGAAATGCAAAAAAAGGGCCCTAAAAGAATCTCCCAACCCCTGACTTGCAAAGTTCTGTCAAGGTTTGCTTGTGCTTGAAGAAGTCCGTGTACTTGATGAAAATCTGCTGCCACCCTCCGCCACAGCACAAGGCTGAGTGTGGCTGTCATTTTAACGTCAGCTAGTCAGGTTTAGTGCTCGCCTGCCTCCCTTCTGAAGATCATAGAATCATAGAATCAGTCAGGTTGGAAAAGACTTCTAGGATCATCTAGTCCAACCTTCTTCGAACATCTCCCTAGCCCCTAGACCATGTCTCGAAGCACCACATCTACCCGTTTTTTTAACACCTCCAGGGATGGTGACTCCACCACCTTCCTAGGCAGCCTGTTCCAATGGCGAATCACTCTTTCAGTGAAGAACTTCTTCCTGATATCTGGTCTAAAATCCTTGCTGTTTATGCTGGCTCTTCTTTATTTTAAAGAAGTAGTATTTTTGGTTTGAAACATAAATTTCTAAAAATGCTCCGGAGAAGAAAATGATGATCTGAACAATCCCGACCACAACACTGAAATGTCCAGGACGTGAATCACTTCTAGAATTTATACCGACCAGCTGGGCTAGGGTGAGTTTAGTCATAAAACATAAAACATGCCATGTTCTTCTGATGTTGACTTGGGATAGCCAGGGATTCATGAACTGATTCTTGTGCTCACCTTGAACCGGTTCATTCTAAATCCACTGGTTCTTCTTTATGCTTCTCTGTAAGCCTGGGACATGATGGAGTTATTAAAGTGAAAAATCAGTAAGATGGCTTTGCCTTCCCCGATCCCCACTCTGCACTGGGAGATTTTGAAGCGTAACAGCAGCTGTAACACACGCCTCTGTGCGTGCTCAGAGATGATTATTTGCACAGTTTTCAATCTATTCCTCTAAGGCTTGCCATCTGATGCCCTTCTAGTACGTGGCCTCTCTCTGCTGGGAGAATGAGCACAACTGATCACAAGGGAGAAGTTCAGTTCAAGAACATATGTCTCGGCAAACAGAACGTATCCTCTGCCTGACAGCTGCTTCCCTCTTCTCTGCTGCTTCACACCCCCCTCCTCCCTTTATTTTTAATTAGATTCCATATTTTTGCCCCTGTAAGCCACGCAAGCCAGCTCTGCGAGCAAACTCCCCGTTCAGTGTTCTTGTTTAAAATGATCCAACACACCTTTTTGCTAAGAACTTAGGGAACTGGGATAAAGCTGGGAAGTAACTCCCTGCTGGAAGAGGCAATGCTGCTCTAAAGGGCTGTGTGATAAAACTCTAATAAATAGGTTTATCTTTTTGGTTCTTCCTCCTTGACAAGTTTAATGGGGAGAAAAGCATGTCTATATCAGCCTATCTTAACTGATTTACTAAAAGATATGCAAAATGATTAAGCTCCAACTTTTGGACAATTCCATCTGCAGCTCGGTTAAAGTAAAATTTCCTACAGATTTCACACTGAAAGAATGGATTTTGAAAGTACAAATAAAGCTTACAAATCAGACCAGAACTCCTCTTTTCAGGAGGTCCTCATCACTCAGGAAGGATATGTTATATTTTGAAATACTGAAATATGGCAAGGCACTGAGATTATTTATTTTCTAGGAGGATTGATGGACCTGAGAATAATTTGGTGCAGGACCATGTACACACTTCTGCATGTAAAAACTACGTACGCAATGAAAATGGCATAAGAGAGGCAGTAATTACCCAGACGATCAAAAATTAAATGCAGCTATGGCTAGTGACACATTCTCAACATCAGACTGCAGCGACTGCTGAGCAGGGCTCCCTGCCCACGGCCTCCAGCAAACCGAGCACTTCTCGTTCTCCATTTCTGTAGAATAAAGCTGGTAATGCTCTCCAGGTGTCTCAGGAGGTTTCATTCACCTATGCAAGAAAAATTCCGTTAGATTCTATACCAAATATGTACTAAAACCCCCACCCAGCAAAGGTCAAGCGGTTGGTTTTAATGCAAAACTACGCAGAAGATACTATTTTACAAATGTTCACGTGGCGCATCAAAAACTATCCAGGATTCAGAATGAAGTTTTTACTTTGTTAAGGGCACTAACACATGGCGTTCTAAAATAATGACAGAAATAGTTGTGGCCATATTGCTTGTCCCAGCAATCCAACGCTTCTCGAGAGAACGCCAAATGCCAGGCAGATTTCTCAGTGGTTGCAATGTTTTATGAAATCTTATGAAAAAAAAATTATCATCTCTCCCGGGGGTGGGGGCATGACCTGATCCAGCAAAGGGCTGAGCACCCTTAGTTGCTACAATAGGCAGTCGGGTTTTCTAAGGCTGAAAGGAGCCTAAAGAGTGGGAAGAAAAAGAGAGGAACTAAATTGTGCATGTTTTACACAGCTAAGAGCTGCTTAAATCCAAAAGCAAGATTTAAACTTGAAGAGGAGGGTAAATTTTTCAGAATCT
>VZZY01021078.1:863680-921888 GCA_013400335.1 Eurystomus gularis | reverse complement strand
GGCCCCCGCCTCACCGCGGGCCCCTTCTCTCCGGTGTCCTAATTTGTTATCAGGAACCGCAGCTTAAAATACTTCAGGAGGTCAAAGGCGCTGTCACAAGCGTGTGACTTTGTCCTCATCTCGATCGGGCAGATCCTCAGGGAGAAGAGACGGCCCCGCAGCAGGTTCCAAAGTGAGCTCTGGGGTGGTGAAGGCAGAGGGGTGCAGTGACTTCGTGACCCCTGAAGTTCCTTTAGACTGCCGTGAGCTGGGTTTTAATGGTTGCTTTGGGTGTTTTTTTCCCCACCTTTCCCAGAAATCTGGATACTTTATCCCATAAATTCAAGTTCCATCTTCTGTAGGACAACCGCAAGTTCATTGCGTTCTGATGGCCATGAATGCCATGATGCTATGACATTGATGTTCTTCAGCATCAACTTGCTTTTCTTTATCAGCACCCTCACCTTTGTGCAGTGGCCATTTGCACTCCTTCATGGCGTTGATAAAAAGCCATCACATAGCATCTGCTCCCTTTCGAAAATGAGCTGTGACTTTTTCTTTTAGACATGTTTTCTTCTAGGGAGCATACTCTGAAACCAAAAAAGTACCGATGTTTTAAAAACTGCAGGTGTGTGTGCAGTGATGAGGGAGGTAGTGCTGCAAAATACGAACACTTGACTCCAGTGCCTTAAAATACTGTTGATTTGAAGTAAAAGGAACTTGTTAGTCTTATCTGAGGTTTCTGTCTTAGCATCAAGCTGTTTGAGTGTCAGTAATTTCTTCTGTAGCGTTGCATTGGCAAATGAAAAACTATGTTTCTGGCTTTTTTTTTAGTATTTCCTGGGTCAGTCAGAACATGACAGTCCTTAACCCCTCCCCTTTTGGGGAAAGGGAAACTAGTCCTTCACTTCAGTTTCATTTCACTGACTTAGAATATAAATAGGCAGATAAAACTGCCTAATTAATAAACTTTTAAAGGAGTTTAATATGAAAGTTGATGTTTTTTTTAAAGTATTAAGATATTAAAATAACCTCCTTTAAAAAAAAAGAAATTCCGTGCAACAGATTATTGTAAACACGCCTGAATTCCTACCAAAACGCATGTTCTGTACTTTGCAAGCAAAATCAGAGTTGAAATGCAGTAAAGTGGATGTGCCTATGCAGGTCTCTGCATCTTCATGGAGTTTACTGCAGGGGATCTAGTTGGGCCTTCGCTGTGCACGTAGATCTGTGGAAGGCTGCAGGTATTTTAGGCAGAATAGCTAGAATACCTCAAGGATGTGGTAGGATTTCCTTTGAAGTGTTTTGCGTTGTTTGAAGGCAAGCTGTCAATTTTCTTTTGTACGTGGCTGGAGTTCCTGTTCTGTTCGTAAGTTTTAACGCCTTCAGAACTTTCAAATTGTTCTTTTTTAATGTGTTTGTTCTTCAGATTATGTTTTTTTCCTTAGAGCAACTTCTGGATTGTGACAACTGTAAAAGCAAGGACCATTTTTTCACTCTAGTGAGTGGACTTTTTGAACTTTGCCTTACAAAGGAGGATGTTGTCCCTGAGACTTGCAGCCTCTGCAATATTGTTCTGCATCTTTAAAGAGTTCTTCCTTCAGTGACGAATGTGTAGTTACCTCTGTCTGACGGTGCCCAAAACATTTTTAAGGGCAGGGAGAATTAATACAGGAAGAAACAGTAAATCTTCTGTTACCCATTTTTATGCCTTTACAACCTGCCAGAGGCATGAATCCGTTTCCAAAACCAGTTCCTACTTCTGCTTGTATTACACTAACTCTCATTCTTCTCCCCTCAGCCTAGATGGTATACTATATGGCTGAAGCTGCTAATGTTTTTATTCAATACTGAGGTTAGGGGGTTTTTTGTTATTATTTTCACTACACATTTTCAAAGCCAGCTTAAAGTTCTACTTTTATCTTTGCGTTTCACTTGTCTCTGCAAATACTCCATATTTGCAGTTGGAAATTCCTGCGGCTGCGTCTTTTCCGCTCTTCTGCTTTTCAGCTCTTTTGGCTTCTGAGAGCAAGCGCTGAAAATCCTGGGGTTTGTGTTCATTTTGAAAAGGTTCCTTCTTAAAGGAGGTTCCACTGCTCAGAGATGTGTTGTAATAACAAGCCCTGTAGTTCTGCCTTCACCTAACTCTCCATCAACAAAAGGTTTCGGTCACTCTTCTAGGATTCCGTCCCATTCCTCACTCCTGTGTGTTGTTCACAATCCATACGTTCTTTCATCCCTTTTGGTTCCAGGTGGTTTTCAGCCAAATATTGCCTGTGTTACCCTCTCCTGGCTCTGTTCACTGCTTTCCTCCTGCTCTTTCTGACATCATTCTGACTGATGTGTTGCAGGTTTGGAGGGAGAAACCCACTTAGATTGTCTGTCAGTCTTGTTGAGAAATAATGAGGTTTGATTTCTGCGTGCAGGTTTTCAGTCTTGCAGTTCCACTTGTCTCCCTAACCTGGAAAGAAAGGGAAGGTTATGTTTTGGTGGGGCTTAAATAGAAGTTCACAGAGACCCAGGACTGTTTGGAGAGAGGGCTGAGTTTTGCTCACTTTGCTTCCCCATGTTGTTCTCTCTGATGCTGTGCTCCAGAACGCCTTTCTCCTGGATCGAGCTTCTTTCCAGGCAAGCCTTACAGCACCTTGCACCATGGCATCGCATCTGTCTTACTGCATCACTTATTCTCCAGCAAACCAGCTCTTTTTCAAAATTGGAGCCAGTCTTCTCTTAGCCTGTCCCACCTGACTGTGTGAAATGGTGTTATTTTAGAACTTTAGGTGTGAAGAATATCTGGAAATTGACTCTTCTCTAATTGGGAACAAAATTTTCATCAGTTCCACGTGTATCAGATTTTCATCTTTGGAGTTCGAAAGTAATAGTCCAAAGCATCTATAAATTTCTAAGTGCTAAATTCCAATCTCTGCTTACATCTTGAACACAATAATAATGTTGATTTGTTCGGGCTGAACATGCTTTTTAGTCTTGTGTTTGCAGCCTCTTACTGTTTTTTTTCCACATGTCAGCTGTGTAACAAAGCTGCTTATAGTTGTGTGGTGCATTTCTGCAGCCTGGGTAAGATTCTGGGGAGGGACACCAGAGCTTGGATGTCTGATCCCCTTTGGGCCATGTGGCTCTAGGAAGTTCTGCCACCTATTTTGGTCTCTGATGTCATGTATAAAATGGAAAATGTGTTGCGATGTAGACAGGTATTATTATTTTAGGTCATCACAAGTTGTTACGTTAAAAAAAAAGCCCAAACTTGAGCTTCATTTAATTCCTGTCACCCGAGTATGGGGGAGGCACAATGTGTAAATGTATTTTTAAAATGTAACTTCAAAAATTTTGCATTGATAACCTCAGTCGATGGATAAAGACTTGATTTCCCAAATGCTGTAAATGCTTCATAAATTTTAAATATGAACAACCATGAAGTTCAGAGGGAGAAATGAAACGGTTCTTTGTGATTTTCTGATTTGGAGTGAATCCAGCACGTGTGTGTAGCGAGGAGAACCTGACACCTAATTGTCAGGTGGATGTGGCACCACAGGTTGTTCTCTATAGCAATTTGAATTAGCAATAAAATCAAGTGAATTCAGCTGTAACTAGGTAAATCTGTCACTTGGCAACTAATAGATCCTGTGAGTCACTGCTGTGGGTATTCTCATTTTGTATATATATATTTTTTTAATAGTGAAGCTTCATTTCAGAATGTTTCAACTGAATGCCTTTTATTTGTAGGAGCCAAGATCAAGTTTGTCACCACTGTATCGGAGGGACTTTCAGGTAGGCTTGACATTAAATTTGGTTACTTGGAGAGGTGAGCAATAATGAAGGTTTTATTGGGATGGAAGTCCAGTAAAATCAAGACCTAATTTGACCAGGTGGCTCTTTTATTGCCCACTGTCTGGATCAACATGATGCTAAATCAGCAAGGCTGCTCTTGAGCGTGAAGAAACCTTTATTTCAATAACATGTACAGGGAATGAGAATCTTCAGTTTAAAGCATATTTCTGCATCTTAAAATGTACCGTTTTAAAGTTTGATTTCTGTCTTGACTTTGAAGTATATAGAGACTCGGAGAGACAGACAGGGCTTAGCTTGTCTGGTTTTAAAACCTGTGAGTTAGAGAAGAAAATGACATTTTACTATCTGAGATTTCCAGCTAATTCTGCTCGATTCTGTAGGAAGACCCAACCGGGATAAAATATATGCATCAAGCATGAAAACCTTAATTACTAAGACTAGAAAGAAAAATAAATATTTTGGTTAAAGGGGATGGTGTGAACTTGTCTTGGCCCAAAGTTGTCTTCAGGAATGCAGAGAAACAGCTGCAGTAACAAACTGCCTGGTTTGGGGAGTGCAGTGGAGGGCACAGAGGAGCAGTAGGCAGGGGAACGTGCGTGAGAGATGCTGAATTCAGTCAGGGGATTTTTCTTTGCAGAAGACCAATTTCTTCTGGATCTCTGATCTGTCTTTTTTTTTCTCTAGTTCTCAGGCAGGCGCAACTGGAACGCAGCAAAAGACTTGCAGAGATACAGGCATCACTACCCGGTATGGGCTAAATAACGAGGCACATACTGGTGTGGCACTTCCTCATCGCAAGCTAAGTTCAGGAAAACAGTCAAGATTTGAGAGCACCCCTTTTGTCTTTACGTTGACAGGCTCAGAACCTTTAAAGGATTCAGTTGTGAGGGGGAAGGGATGACGTGCATGTGGGTGCATCAGAAACAAGCTGTTGCTTCCCAAAACATATTTGGAGGATTCTAGCTTTGAAATGTTTAGTAAATGTGAGGGGAAAGCAAGAAGTGTTGAAGTGAATACTGCCTTTTAAAAGATTGCTGCTTGTTGATTTCTTGTTCTCCTTTCCAGGGTTTGATAGAATCAGAAAATGAGGAAGAAGAGGAGATGTGGAACTTGAGCTTTTATAAAAATGAGATTTGTTTTTTGCCCCGTGGTGAGTACTTTGTCTGTTTGATGCAACTCTGCTGCAGCTGGTTGGATTGGTGAAAGAATAACTTGATCCATGTGGGACAATTATTAAAAAAAAAACCCAAACAACACCCACCACCAAAACAAAGCAAACAAAAAAAAAATCCAACCCCAAACCAAACAAAAAAGCCACCAAGAATTTCAGTTTTTAAAATGTTCTTGTTCCTGCTGTATGTTCCTTAATTTTCTGGATAGGAAACTACTTTTTTATCTGGCTTACCAAGACGGTTGTTCAGTGAGAGAAGCAGATGTCTATATGCAAACACCTGGATAACGAGCCACCTTGGGCGACTGACTAACTTTAATTTTCATTTGGTGTCATTTCTTCTTTTTCTTCAGGTTTGTATATTGAAACTCTGCT
This sequence comes from Eurystomus gularis, assembly GCA_013400335.1. Classification (NCBI taxonomy): domain Eukaryota; kingdom Metazoa; phylum Chordata; class Aves; order Coraciiformes; family Coraciidae; genus Eurystomus; species Eurystomus gularis. Next base: position 916,556 of record VZZY01021078.1, on the reverse strand, counting down.
TGAATCTTGGTGGGACAACTATGAAATTCTGGAAGAAAACCATTCCTATATACAGTGGTAAATATCTGCATGAATAGAGTGCCTCTCTAGCTGTGCCTCTTTTAAGAGTCAGTTATGTCTGTGTTCCTGAACTGAGCTTCCCAAAAGGCCCAGAATTACTCTTGGGTGAAATCTGTGTCTACTTTATTTTTATTGACTTATATTCTTCTGGAAACAATGCAGTGGAAATCCTGAAGCCGTAAGTTTCCAGTGCAGCTGTGGCAACAGATCTCTGTTGCTCTTGTTCTTAGTGTACTGCAGAACAAGGTCTTAGGGCAATGAGAGAGATCCAGATAAGCAAAATATGTTATCATTGGTCTAGATGTTGCTTTTATGGGAGGGGTTTACTTGTCATTGTGAACTACGCGTGTGTCCGTTAGGGTGTGAGATGTCCAAGAGATGCTTGTGATACCACAATTTGTGGAATTTTCTTTAGTACTAACAGAATGAGTACCCTGAGTTGGATGTCATCTTTACTCATCTAGGCTGAAAATTTCTTTCCCTTCAGGTTATTCCCTTTACGTGAACATGGGATGAACTGGCGTGCCAAGCCGCTCACGTGGCAAGAAATCCAGGTAGTGAAAGCTTTTGGCTTTTTTTGAGGGCCAGGTTTTTTTTTTTACATTACCTCCTTGGGGCTCTAGTGTGAACAGAGCTCACTCAAGCTCTGTTAAGCATTTGTCTGTCTTGTGCCTGCCAGTAGCTACAGCAGCAGATGAAAGGCTTAGTGATATGGTCAAGCCCTGTTTATAGTCCAGGTGCCACTTAAACTGGTGCAGGTAATTAGGGAGTTGCACTTTGTACTCATTGATCTGTCTTGTTTTCAGGCCTTTAAGAGGTCCAAGGAAGTTATGCAAAGGTTTATACGTGCTTATCAGCTCATGCTGAGGTTTTATGGAATCATTCTGATCAACGAAGAAACTGGAGAACTTAAGAGAGCAGAGAATTGGGCTGAACGATTCCAAAACTTGAACCGGTGAGTCTCTGGTGATACTGCTGGTTATTTACTACAGCCAGGCGCTTCTTTGAGAAGGAAAAAAAGCCCGAGTCAAGAAAATACTCAGCCCTTGTGGAATGGAGGCTTTTGTTGATTAAAAAGTTACCTAGCTGAAGTATTTTTAACTTGGCTCAGCCTCTGACTGTAGGTCATCCGACTCGTTGTGACTTTAGGTGACAAGTATAATAAGTAAACCAGTCGAGTCCGGCTTTCTTTTGTATGCAATGCAGCTGTTATTTGTGTTGGTCTCCTGAAGTACAGGACCCTGAAAGACAGCCTTGGAGGTGTTCATCTTTGCTCTAGCAGAGCTTGTGTCTAAAACCATATTTTAAGCAGGAATCAATGGAACATTTTCACAGGTAACCAAATTGCCTTTGTAGTAGTCAGTTCAACTACAAAATGGGAATGTTTCCACACACTTCCCTCATGGCTTATAAAGCTACCTTAATGCGTGCAAAATGCTTGGTTGAATCCTTGGTAGAAAAGTGCTCTGCAAATTGATGGTAACATTTTTATGTTATTGCAGGTTTTATAGAGATAGTAGTGACCCTTCATATTCTAATGATATTAACAAGGGCTCTAAAAAGACTGAGCGTATTCACAAAAGAATAAACAGCCTGAAAACTGTCAAATTATATTTAAAAGAAGCTGTGTCTAGCTTAAGTCCTTAATTTCTGGCAGCATCCTTACATGGCTGTATTCTTACACTGCAGGGTCACTGTCAGGGACAGGATATTGGGTGGCATGGGCTTGTGTGTCTGATGCAGTATGGTGGCTGTTATCTACTGGTAGGTGATGCAGAAAGCCAGAACCCTTCTGAGCAATTGAGGTGATTAATCCTAGCAGCCCAAGAAGGGCTAGGAAGTTACTGCTGAAGGCAGACAGTAGCAGTAGGTGCTTTAAGAGCAAGCCTGCCCGTGCTCCCATTTGCATTGTAGAATAGTCTTTAATAAATCACAGTCAACGCACAAAGCATTTTGCAGATACACAGGAGGTTCATAGTCAGACTTTCACTTAACAGCTTTGCTTATCTGTTTCTTTCAGGTTCAGCCACAACAATTTGCGGATTACTCGCATCCTGAAGTGCCTGGGGGAGATGGGATATGAACACTATCAAGTGCACTTGGTAAAGTTTTTCCTAACAGAAACCCTTGTTAAGGAGACGTTACCAAATGTCAAGAAAAGTGCCTTGGATTACTTCCTGTTCACCATCAGAAACAAGCGGAAGAGAAGAGAACTAGTGCACTATGCTTGGCAACACTTCAAACCTCAAAACAGCTTCGTGTGGGGGCCACGCGACAAACTCTTGAAGTACAGACCCCGCTCTGCCAAATCACAGCTGCACCAAAAGGCTGAAGGTAAACAGGACACTTCTGGTAAAAGATCTGATGATCCTGTGGAAAAGGATCAGAACCAGTCTCTGGAGGAAGAACAGAAAGCTGGAGATGCTGCAAACTTGGAGGCTGAAAAGAATGATGGAGATGTGAAAGAGAAGATAAGTGAAGGTGCTTTGAAGGGAGGTGATGGTGAAGAGGAGAAAGAGGCTTCATGTACCCAGCAGGAGGAGAAGGATTTAAACAGTGAGGCTGAAGAAGTGCAGGGTACAGCAGAGAATGATTGCACAAAGGAGAGCAAGAAGAGAAAACTGGATGAAAATATGGCAGATGCTAAAAAGTGTGGGCCATTGAAAAGTCCAACTGATATTGAAAACATTTCCCGTAATCTGGGCGAATGTGCAATTGATGCAGAAATCCCCTCCTCAGTTCCACTCTTGGAGCCAGAAGAGGACGAGAAAACACTGAAAGAAGATGATGATGCAAGCACCAAAGTCACAGCAGTGCCAGAGACAGCTGATGCAGCTGTAAAACGGAGGAAAGTTGATAAAAGAACATCAAGAAACAGACAAGTCAACTTGGCCATAAACCTGAACACGAAGCCCTCTGCTTCTAGTGCCAAGTTAAACGCATCTGTTGCAAACACTGAAGCTGAAAAAGGAAATGTCAGTGAGAAAAATGCAGCTGTGGAGGTGACAAGTGAGAAGGGGGGTGGTGGTGCGGTTGGTGGGGCTGTGAGATCCCCAGTTGGTTCCAGGCTCCCGGAGACTGGCTGGACTTCTACGATAAGTGATGTCTTGGAGTCAAGTGGAGATCAAGTCACAGCAAGGGGTGATCAGCACCTCTGCAATAGCACCCTCCTGGGAGACCAAAGTGAGGTAGATGGGGTAGAAGAGCGTAAAAAGGCAGAAAATGCAAATGAAAAAGAGGAAGCAGAAGTCACAGGCAAGAAACAAGTTCCAGAGAGCCTTGTGCAGAGCACAGCATCCACTTGTCCTGAAGAAGACAGCGCTGAGGTCGCGACAGAAAAACCCAAAAGCTCCGAGCACGCAGCAGAGCCTGATGAAGAGCAGGTAGCAGCAGAGTGAGACCAGCATGGCAAGCCCTTGAGCAAGTGGAGATGACGCTACTCTGACTGCTGGGAGCCAGCTTTAATGATTTGGATAGTGGAAGTACACGGAAGAATGACCTTCCTTTGGGCTGATCTAGGCTAGCCCCTGACTTCTCACTCTTCCACACTTTTTAAGTCATCTGTAGTAACGTCACTGAGATCCAGCCCTTGGTTAACCTCAAGAGGAAAACTCTCATTTAGTCATCTTCACGGGCAGGCTGTGTCCTGTTCCTGTTTTTTATCTGATGTTCAGGACTGTCTTGGAGCAACGGGGATTTTTGCACTTTGCTTTGATTCTGGTATGGTACTCCTTTAAAGAGAAGAGGAAAACCGATCTGATTCCTTGGTTGAACTAGTCAAGTATTTATTAAACACATGATTTTCAATGTCAGACAGAATGACCTGATTTGCCAGGCCTTTCTATTCCCATGGACCTTCTGTTTGTTATTTTGAAAGGCTGAACCTTCCCAGGAGACTTATTCCTGGCAAAGGTGCTGTTTGCCTGAAAGATATTGTTCTCTAGGGTTTAAAGCGCTGGGTGATTTGTTCCCTTTATCCCCTGCAGAAGTTGCTTTGTAGTGCTTGTTGGAGATGGTACCAATATGAATTGTCTACTGGTTTCTGAGAGAAAACCCTTCAGACCTTGCCCAAAGCTGTCTAGAGGTCTTCTTCCGCAGGTTTTTCCGCTTTCAGACCCTTGATTGTCTTCCACGGGTATTTTTGTCCACTACTGGTTCAAAGGCCATCCTTCCTTAATTGCCAAAATAGAACAAGTATTTGTCGTTGCATTTTTTCAGACTTTTTGTGACTTGGCAGTGGCCTGTGGGGCCACTTTCCTGCAGGCCCCTTGCATGAAGGTAGATGTGTCAGATTTAACCCGCTTCCCACCAGTAATGATCAGTGTGTCAGACAGCGAGGGCAGGCTTGAGCGCGGCGTGTCTGGAAACCGCTGGCCTTTGTGGGGCACTTAATTGAAACTTTGATTGGAGGGAGTACGCTTGTCTGGTTCAGTTATTTATAGCCCTCGAGAATTTACTTTGAGACCTTGCCAGCTCTTTGCCTCCTTTAATGTTCCTGACCTCCCCGTTAGCTCTTCTGCCTGACTTACACAGCGTTCAACCAAGTCTGAAGGAGCATTAAACAATTTAGCGCTTTCGCTCCTAGAGATTTACAACAGAGGACTTGTTTTGTGGAGCAGAGGAAACCAACAGCCAGAAGGTCTGGACTTGCTGTTTGGTTTCGTTTGGGGGGTTTTTAGGTGCTGTTTGTTTTGTTTGTTGTCTGGTGGTGTCAACCAGGAGATGGCGAGAGGCTCGCCCACCTTGCAGGGCAGATGCTGAAGCCTGTGCCATGTTAATGTTTTTCCTTTCTCTGCTACTACCCTTAAGAAGCTTCATCTTTCAAGGAATTTGATCAGTGACTTGCCTTCCCAGACTGTAGGTCCTGGTCCAGCATGCCGCATACATGTGTGTGGGAATAAAAGCCTGCAAGCTTAACATCTAATGTTCGTGGTCACACACGTGCTGGAAAAGGCTTTAATATTTTTAAAATACTTCTCTTTTTTTTTTTCTTATGAGCGAATGAAGTAGCCAATAAGAATACACTTAATTACAGCTATGAATACTTGAAGATGTTAAGTGAAAATTCTTTCGTAAAAGGTTCATAAGAAATTGTTAATCATGGCTTTTGTACAGATTTATAGTCTTTTATTTAATGAAGTTTTCATTGTGAATATGTGCTCAGCTGGGGCATAGATCATAAATCTTATTATGTTGATGTGTGGTTTGTTCTTGTGTTTAATGGGATTTCACTGTCAGCCCTAGTCTGAAGCGCTCAGACCGTTCCCTGTCATGATCAGGTTTAGAGTTTCGGCTGTAGGTGTTGCGGTGAGTTCATGGGATGTTTTCCAGCACTCGGAGCTGTATCGCAGTCCGTTACGTTAACGTCACCTATTAAAGCATGACTTTAATGCATACCCGTTTCCATTTATGGCTTTTTTTTTGGTTTTTTCATCTTTGAGAGCAGGATATGACCATATATCTGTCCTACCACACCCTGGAGCCATCTGCTGTTGCTTGGGCACCTCCAATGAGCGGGTGCGTGGGGCTGTCTGGTCTTCCCAAGCACAGCTGATAAAGTAGAGGTCTGGTTGGCTTGCTGTGTGATAAACCTGCTGCTTCTTCCATGTGGAGATGATGCTCAGTCTTCTTCTATTGCCGTAGAACGTGGCCCCTGAACGTTTGCCATCCTCCCAAGTGTGTGTTGTGATGTTCTGTAGAGCAAACAAGGACTTTGCTGTTGAGCAGCTCTTGGGGCCAGCAGGCAGGAGGGCAGCTGCCTGGCCTGCATGTAGTGGCTTTGGTCTAGTGGACCAAGCATGGGGGTGACTTTGTGGTAATGGTTTCTGGAAGTCGCTGTGTCCCTTCAGCAATGCTCCCTCCACGTGGGGATGCAGAAGTAGAGGAGAACCCGTCCTCCTCTTGTTCTGTGCTTGGGCTTGAACGCTCCCAGGGCTCTTCCCTTGCTGGTCAAAAGCAAGCTCAACTTGCAGGCCACCAATCCCTGGCTTGCTATGAGCAATATGTGGCTGAGGAATTTGGATCTGCTTTGCCTTCTCTCTTGCCATCAGTTGGCCTCAGTGCGAAGGAGGCGGTGCAAGCTCTGCGGAGCAGTTCCTGCACCACCCCACCCTCCCTCTGTGGGGTTTGTGGTGTCTAAGAAAGCATTCAATGTACTTTGAAGCCATCTGAAGACAAGCAGACACACGCTCCCTTTCTGCCCCCAGCTGCCAATCCCACCAAATCTTGTGGGAACTTAGTAAATCTTTGAGCCCTTTATCCCTCTGTCAAGGCTGGTGGAACATTGGCTGCTGGGGAGCTGGACAGGCACGCACTGTGTGCTCGCACAAACCTCCCGACGTAAGGATGCCAAACTGAAACCTGGTATTCCAGTTTTTTAAGCTTTGATTTTTCCCCTTTTGCTCTCCTCTGTGTCGTTTCAGTCCTGATGAATCTTGCTACTGTTCCTCTCTGCTTCCAAGCCTTGCTTTGGATGACATTCCCTGTAAAGGAGATGCGTCTTCGTGAATATATTGCTATTTGGGATCATCTAGCTGGGAACTGTCATCCAGTTTTCCCTACAAATATTTCAAAGGCAATTCTTCCATATTTATTTTGCAATTCTGAGAATGTTTCTCCTTTCTTCTTCCTCCTTGTATTTGTGATCCTCTGTTCTCTGGTCAGGATTCATTGCTTTCTCAAGAAATCAGTTGGTGTTCTTTAGCTCTACCTGCAGAAAAACCAGAACAGCCGTAACTGCACCTCCAGAGCTAATAAACCATCTGCAAAGCAGTAAGTGCATTTCTCTGTAGTGCATCCTGCACTTGTTACAGATATATTACTCACTCTAGTGAAGCTAGGTAGCCTCAGGCACCAACTAACCCTCACTCTGTGTTGCTTTTTATCTGTCCAGCACTCAGGTGGTGATGGGCTTTGAGAAACGGCCGGGGTGAGACCTAAGGAACATCTTTATATCTCCAGTTGGAGCAGCCAGATTTTGCTCCTGCGGTGTGTCTGCAAGTCTGGCCCAGGCTCTCTCCCTGTTTGCTCAAGGCTGGGGCTGCCCAGCAGGGCATGAATGAGAGTTTCTCTTCCTGACTGACTGCTGCTCCCCCTCCTTCTCCCACCTCCTTTCCAAACCTCCTCTCTCCTCCCAGCTCAGCCCCTCTTGCCTGCTCTCCTGAGCTCTTCCCCTCCAGCTGGAGCCGCAGGTTTATCTGGAGACGAGGGACCTCATTTGTAAGCTGAGACCCAGGAGGAGGGATCTGCTGGACCCTGGAGGAGAAAGGGTTTAGCTGCCCAGGAGGAACAAGCGAGGCAGAGCCTGGGCACCATGGCTGGATTCTCTGCTCTTGGGCTTCTCTCCCTGTGTCAGCTATTAGCCACAACATCAGCTCAGGTAAGAAGCATCATTTATGTCTTATGCTCAAGAAAAAGAAAAAGTCCATAAGGGCAAAAAGACCGTGACGTGTGTATGTTGTACCTGCAGGACGAAGCGTGGCAATAGGCAGGTTATTAGAGGCTGAAGTTTATTAAAAATGTGAGTGTTGCTTGTGCTGTAATGCAGAAAGTGCCTAGCAAGCACACCTGGGTTTGTACCTGCATAGGTGGGATTTTAGATCGTATCCTTATGTTCTGCTAGAAACTGCTGCCTTATACTTCCCATAAAAGTATTGTCTTCCCATTCAAGGCTGCAGTTAGGAGAGAGAAAGCCTTGGGAAAGGGGAGACCTGTTGATGTAAGATAAACAGTTTTCTTTTAAAACGAAGCAATAGGTTGCCAATGACACTGATCTCCTGATATGGGTCTGAATCGGGATATCTTACTCCTTCCCTTGGTCAATTAAAAAATTTTACACTTATAAAATAGCATATTTAACCCTTGTTCACTTTAGATGTGAAGCTATACTAGACTTCTCTGCACGGTATTAATATTATTGCCTGGGGAAGTAACTCCTCAGTGAGGTTTTCCATTGTGTTAGTGAGGAATTTTTGCAGTCTGCCTTGGGAATTCAGAGCTGCCCTCATCTGCTGCAAGCAGAGCTGCTTCTACAATGAAACCTTTGTTCGCTGAGGCTACAGCAAGTTGCTCTCTGGAGCCCTCTCCATACAGAAGTCATTTATTGGACCTTTCTTTCCTTCCCCCCTACCTCAGACCTCCTCCAAAATCCCAGATTTTCGAATGGCATCCTGCTCAGAGAGGAGACTTTCTCTTCCTCCTTCTGTCTTCAACAATATCCTCCTGACTTTTCCATCACCTATCAGACTGGGACTATAAATTAATTTTTAATACCAAGCACTTGGCACCTATTTTCCTTGGGCTTTGCATTTCCTCCTCTGCCCAAATTGAAATGTGCCTGTAGGCAATGAGAACTGTTTCCTGTACAACCAAACCCATTTGCTGCCCAGCAACCTGCTCTGATTCCGAGCTACCAGTTAAGCTGGGAGCCCGGCAGATGTGCTCCATCAAAAGGATATTCCAGAGAGCCATGCGCTGGTCCTAAGCTCCTCTGAGTCCACCCAAGATGGCAGGGAGCCCTGGGGGATGGAGAGTTAGTGCAGATGCAGGGTTAAGCTGTAAGGCTTGTCCGTTGATTTCTGATTTAGCCCATGTGTTGATTCTGATGCAAAACTAACCTCTTCTCTCTCTTTCCCGTGATCCTTTCAGAGAGTAGGACCACAAGGCCCTCCAGGACCACCAGGACCCCCTGGACCATCTGGCAAGGACGGCATAGATGTGAGTGACATATGGCAGAGGGAGGGCCAGGGGTGGAGCAGCAGAGGCAGAGCCCTCTAAGCCAAGGAGCTGCTCTTGTTCTCCAGAGCCTCAGCCGTTGGGTCATCCTCCAGTGGTGGATGCACCTGGAGAACCAGCCTACCTGCAAGAGACCTTGTTTTGTAAGAGTCAGAACAGCAAGTGGAGGTGCTGAGTGGCCTCAGGTTCTTGGCAGGATCAATCTCCTGCCTCGAGAGAGTTCAGGACAAAGCTGGTGTATGCCCAGGAATCTGTGACCCTGCTTGCAACACACAATATCTCTCTTTTGGTGTCTAGAGAGGAAGGGAAGGTAAGATGCAAGATTGAGTGCATGTGTACAACATGTGCCGGAGTCATTGCATGCTCTGTAGTTCAGAGAGAAGTTGATGTGACACTTCAGAGCATCTACAGTTCTGGAGAGGCCCCAAGAAGCTCAAATACGCAGCACTAGACGCTGCTCTTACTTGCACTGGTTTTATTTCAGCATTGTCAGTACAGTTATCCCCAGCTTACAGTGGCACGTGAGAAGTCAGAATCTGGCTCGTGCGTTGCCAGACACGAGGTGCCTTTAGTGGCACAAAAGGCAAATGAAACAGGACCAGTTTCAGCAGACAGTTCTTCTACATACACCTTCTGCAGAGGTAGAAGACAATGTACCACAGGACTTACGGGAGGAGAAAAACCTGTCCTATCACTTTTAAATGATGATTCTGTAGAAATGACAAACTTTGCTTCTGTGCATCTGTTGGATAAGGGCTGAAGTGTGTCCTGTAGCTGGCAGTGGATAAAAAGAGCATTAGGTGGACCTTCAACAAGACCACATCAAATGCAAAGGCCAGATTCCTGCTTCGATCCGGAGTCTGAGCAGTGCTTGTCTTATGGAATAGGGCAGGGTTTTTCAAGCTCGTCTGCAGCAAGTTTATTGGAATTAGGCCTTTAAGCAACCTTGAAAAAATCTATTCATTCCATGCAGGTCATTTTCTTTTGGATAAGAAGGCAAAAAAAAGATATATGGCTTCCCTGGTATATGGTGAACAAAGAGCTTTTCTGTCTGCAGTGGTGAGTTTTCATAGTGGCTCTGTGAGCAAGGCTGCTCTGAAGAGAGAACCTCATTGATTTGCAGCTAGTCCCTCCAAAGTGTCCTTTCGATGAACGGAGACTGAAAATCTCGCCCTGGTTTTGTAGCGTGAAAAGCTCAGAGCTGGTGCCTCGATGGTTTCTCTCCCCTTTTTTTCACGATGTGATAAAAGGCTTAAGGAGACGGCTTGGAAGAGGGCAAAGGACACGTGTTCACGTTCGCAGCAGGAAGCCTCTGGAGTCACTGCCCAGGACATCCGTGGGGCCAGCGGCTGCAGGAAAGGGCGGCTGCCTTTCTGCATAGAGTGGAAAAGAAGAATTTGGGAGGGATGGAGCCCTTCAGACTTCAAGTCATAACCAAGTTCTGCATATAGGCAATCGGAAGGAACCAAATCCCTGTAATTGTGTGGTTCAGTTCCTGCTTTCTACAGGATAGTTTACACCTTAATTCTGGAACAGCACCAGCATCACTTCTGATTGCTCTTGGAAACAGGAGCCTGGGGAGATGTTGGTCACGTGAACCTATGGCCTTTTGTCCACTGCTAAAAGCTTTGGAAGGCTTGGACAGGACCAAATAACATCATCTAATTAATATGAAGAACTTAGTCCTAATAAATCAAACGGCTGAGTATAGTATTTCAGGTGCTAAGTCTTGCAGTCCCAGCTTAAGGCTGGAGTTGTGGCTCTGCAGGAACAGTCTTTCATTTGAACAGACTTGATCTACATCCCTCCTACAGATATAGGTTGTCAGGTGCTCTGTGCACAGATGGTTCAGGAGCTCCGGGACAGGCTCAGGAGGGTTTCTACCATTCACCAGGATGCTGGCTCCTTTAAGGAATTACATAGGTGAAGAGCTGCAGGGCTGTGGCTAGTATTGAGCACAGTCATGAAGCCTCCCGGTTTCAGGGCTCCCATTTTTCTCACAATACCCTCCAAGAACTTATGGCATATCAAATCCAGCACTGCTCTGCATTTTCATAGTGCTGCATGGAGAAGACCATGTGGACCCTGAGCGGTAGCATCAATTCTACCACTGCAAAGAATGAAGCTATTGGTTTATTTCTTTTCTTTTGTGCTTTAAAAAAAAACAGTCTCATCGCTATCAGAACTTTTCTGGCCCATATCTGTGCAAGTTTCCTGACCTTTGTAAGCCATTCCAGCTGGGTTGTCTTCATAGATGGCTTTGGATGAATGCTGTGCAGGAAGAGTCGCTGAACAGTCTTGGAGCTGGATAAGTGCTGCCAAGGTGTTCAGCAGTCCCTTACTGTTGGCTGTGAGCAGCAAGTGATGCATAATGCAGAGCTGAATTATTCAGGATATCTCCAAACAAACCTTGGATGAACCCCATAATCACAATTTCTAGAAGCTCCTGCTTTCATTCCTGCCTTTCAGTGGGAGCTGTAACATTAAGTCCCTCTGAAATATAATTATAGCCTTTAACATGCTTCACGTTTCTTACTTGGTAACAAGCAAAACCTCTCCCTCCCAAGAATAGAAACAGCATGTTATGATCAAAAGAGTTAGCGACAAGCTCCTGTGAATTATTTCTGGGCATGTAATTCCCCACATTGCTAATAAGCGATTGTCACTTTTGAAAAATCAAGGCTGATTTTTAGACCCACTTACCATCTCCTGACTTGACTTGCTAAGAAAGAGTAAACTTCCTTCCCTCACACGTAGCACCAGGAGAGCATTTCCCTTTGCTGACAGCCCTTGCCTCTAATTCCCAGTGATCTGGCACTGGGGTATAAACACTGATTAGGCTTTTGATTCAGCTGACCGAAGTTCTGGTGCTCCTGCCAAGTCCCACAGGGGTCCACGACGGCAGGATCAAGGTTTAAGATGGTCTTGAACAGCCTTTGTTGATGCTGTGACCTTGCTGTATAGATTGCCATTGCCCAGGCAAGAAAAAAAAGCAAGGGGCTGGCAATCTCGAGTGATGGAGGAGGGAGCAAACCACCTCTGCTGCCACTTCTAGCTGTCTTTTCAAACCAGGCATTGCAGAAGAACTGCTCCTTTCATTTCCCTGGCAGGGGACTTTCCCCACCTATGATAATGCTAACTATTTATGGAAAATCGGTGGGCAGAGGGCAGCAGAGGAGTTGCTTCAGCAAGCCAGAGCATAAAGATCCCTCTGTTCAATGACCCTCGGGTCTGTGCATTGATCGCTCCCCAGTGCAGTACATAAATGCTCACCTGAGCCACCAAGGCAGCCAGTCTTGAGAGATTTGCCCACAGACATCACCATTGTTGATGTGGTAAATATAGAAACATGCTATAAATTCCATGCCTTTGCATACTGCCTTCTAACTCCTAATTATCAGGCCCATGGTGGGGATGGTGTTATTTCTAGCCTTGCTCTGTTAATAACCATCCTTTTTCCATATAGATTTTCTTTTTCCAGGGTGTCAACGTGCCCCTTCTTCTCTGCTCGCCCGCAATATTTGAGTCTCAATATTTGGAGACTTATCCTAAAGCCAGAAGGGGAGGACTCCATCCAGACATCTGGAACTGGGGCACAATGTGATTTTCTGTGGGATGAGAAGGGAAGCGGAGCTCCAGTCAAGCTTCTGCTATTCCCAGATGATTTCCTCTTTTGGGGGCTAGCAATAAAACACAAATATCTTCTTGTCTGGTGTCCATGCAAGCTCCTGACTGACATTACAGCTGGCTGAGCTAGAAGGAATGATTCAAAGGTGTTTAATACCTCATTAAACACCTTTGACGCTATTCTTAAAAGTTGTTTTCCATTAGGACAGGGGAAAAAAAAAACCCTTTTGAAATATTTTATAAATAATTGGGTTTAATCCAGATTGTGCAATTGGATTAGGTGGAAATCAGCGGGGGGCTTTGTTCGTTTGCTTTTCCTGTCGAAGTTTAGTCATATGAAGAAAATAATTGTTGGCAGTTTGTTCCTCCTTCACTTTCTGATAGTCCTCAACTCCTGGCAGTGCCACAGTTTCATACTGTGTCCTGGATACCTGGAGCTTATCACTGTATCCTTCCATTTCATCAGGAGGATGGTTGAGAGCCTTGATAGCCGTCCAGCTTCCTCTCTGCCCCACTTGCAGACAAGCCCAAGTCTGAATAATTTCTAAGTATATCTAGAAAAAGTTGCAGGTGCTGGGCACTGTTCAGAAGCACTGGTTCTCTCTGGGAGCCTGAGGATGTGGGTTTCACCAGATCTGCTATAGTAGAGTGGAAAAGGCCATCCAAGCTCATCCTGCTTTATAGAGTAGTAGGATCTAGAGCATCAGCTTCATAAGACTTGAGTGTGGTAAATCTTGGAGTGGTCAGGAAGGGGAGACTTGAGCACTATGACAACCAACTGTGACCACCATTGTTGCAAAAAGTCAACAGCAAGAGGTTCAGCACTAACACTGTCTTTTTTTCTTTGATTTAGGGAGAGCCAGGCCCTCCTGGTTTGCCAGGCCCACCAGTAAGTGTCTTCTGGTTGACATTGACTTGTTCATCCTTTTGAAAAATAAACGTTGTACAAGAGCTGAGACTCACTGGCTCCCTTTCATCTGCTTCTGCAGCAGAATTTCCGTAATGGGTACCCAGGAGTAGAGATACTCAGTGCTGGTCCTGGGGACAAACACATTCTCTTGCTTCATTGTTATCAGAGCATGAAACAAAGCTTGCCCATCACCAGTATAGCAAAACTGGTACCAAGCCTTATGTGCGTGGTTATTTTTGGCATCGATCTGAGTCTGCTTCAGCTCCTCAGTCTGCCAAAGGGTGCTGGAAGTTGTACCAGGTGGCACAGGTCTTGGCTTTGGGCCACTTACCCCACCACTTCCTACCCCTCCACTAGGAGCAGCTTATGAGTAACTGTACATGGAGCTGAGCCAAAGCGCTGAAATAAATTTAGGATTTGGATATGGATTTGTGGCAAGTTTCATCTCTCTGCAGGAATTCTTCCATGTTGGTGTAAGATTAACACATCAACAAGTAAACTTCCATATTGTAACCTGTAACAACACACGTGATATTTGTCTTGTTATTATGTTCAAAATAATTGCCTGTTTACTTGTCTAGGGGCCAAAAGGCGCACCAGGGAAGCCTGGAGCAGCTGGTGAAGCTGGATTGCCCGGCCTTCCTGGGGTGGATGTGAGTATTTTGTCATCTTCTATTAGATCTTCTAAATATTTTACATAAGCATAGGTGTTTTCCCAAAGTGTCTCATCAACCTTCTCTGTGCCTACTGGAGAAGCCAAGTGAGTCCTGGGTCTGCATGTGTCTTGCATATCAGGAGAAATGCTAAGAGTTTAAAACATCTCTTGATTAAATTGAGGAGTATAAGAACAGTTTTGAAATGCGTGAGTGACAGCACTCTTACAACGAATCATTGCAGCTCTTCAGAGGCCTGCAGAAATAAGAGGCATCAATTGACATTTATGGAGCAAACCCATTAAGCCTCAGTTCAGAAATCCAGTCTCATGTAGTAGCTGAGGCTTGCTGGGTACTGGCCTGGGATTTGCCCTGCAGCTCTGGATAGATGACTGCCCACAGTCGAGTTTTCCCAGTTTCCCAAATTACTGTGACAGTAGCTGAGTGTGGGTGAGGTTTGGGCCAGCACATTTCCTTCAGCACCAGGCAGGAGAAAGCATTCAGTCAACTTCCACGGCTAAGCTGCAGGACAGCAACTCAGTAAACACCAGTAACAAGACACTTGGTGTCCTTCCACGCTTCCCATGCACTGGGAACAGCATGGATAATTTGCTTCTGGTCCTTTCCTTTGTGATTAATCGGAGAGAGATAAAATGGTTAGGCCGTGCTGAGAGCTGGGCATCCAGATGATTTGTGTTGGTGATGGTGACAAGGACTTCCTGTAGCTCTTATTACTGTATTTCTGTTTTCACACTCACCTCTCTCGTTTCACAGGGTTTAACAGGAACTGATGGCCCACCTGGCCCCAGTGGGCCTCCAGGAGACCGTGTGAGTACCACATTACGTCCTAAGTCCCTTTAAATGGACAGTGCCATTGCTTGTATCGATGATTTCTCATTCCTTTGTAAATCAGCATTAGGGTGTTGCTGATAATGGCTTGTTTATTTTAAACCCTTGCAGAATACTCTGACCCTTGAAGTGAAGCCCCCGGTGGCTTTTCATTAGGCAGGGCCTGAGATCCATCTTTCTTTCACGTGGCTTTGAAAGGGCTTGGGTAGCCTCAGTGGTGGGAGTGCCAGTGCAGAACAGCTCTGGTGGTGTTTTGAGCATCTACAAAGTTCCTTGAAGCAGTCGCTAGACTTAATTATAACACTTATCAAAGCAAAGCTATTTTGGCCTTTATTTGCAGCCCGAGCACACAGCTCTGTTCTGTTCGTAATTACTGCTACTGTGTATTAACTGTTTAAATCTTTGCCTTGTGTTAATTCTGGGGCTGTCCATATGGCTGATGGGATTAGTTGCTTTGGCATGGGCTTCCCCAGCCAGCACAGCAAGAAAGAAGAGCTTTTTCTTGCTTCATGCATATTACAGCTCTGCTAAGGGGCACCACAGGGATGGAGAACTGCCTGCCTGAGATGTTGCAGATGGCCTTCAGATCATCTCCAATGAGTCCAGAAAGGCACTTAGGCCTCCTTGTGACATTAAGCACTGAACATTTAGTGAGCTGTTCGGCACAGATTTGTATCCAGCATGGCTATTTTCCTCTCTCCCAGTGGGGGAAGATAAGGCTTGTATCCACAGCTGGTTTGCTGGTGTCTTGACCTTGGGGCTGCAGTGATGGGCTGAACACACGTCACAGCGTGCAGAGGTTAAAAAAAGGTTCAGTATATCTCAATAATCCATTTATTGCTCCAAGGAGTTACTCAAAACTCTGTCTCGTTTAAAGGTGACAGATCCACATGTCTTTGATACCCTCTTCTCCCTTTCCCGTGTGTCAGGTAAAGTTTGTTTGGTCACTGGGAAAGTTCAGTGGCAGGACCCAAGCATCTCGGTCACAACTCCAAGCCTCTGTCCGTTGGCACTGCACCATCTTTGCTTTTCCTTGCGCCCATCTTTGTCCCCAGAGATCCAAGGCTGCGAAATCCTGACTGCTCTCATACTGTCCGTGGCAAGAGTCCAGCACCTTCTGGGAACTGATCCTTGAATTTTAAGATAGAAAAGTTCAGGAGACCATGAGAGGTTTTGTGCCCCTGTTTTATGTTCAGTGGTAGCGTTTGCCCGTGCCCACTTTGGCACACAAGCTCCTAGTTTGCAGGGTAATTGAGCAGATAATTTCTGGGCACAAGAACTTCCTCCCCAGCTCTCAAGGAGAAGCACGTGAACCCAGTTGCCGTAACTACGTGCTCTGATCTGATGTGCTTTCCTATGTCTCGTAACTCTGTCAGCGTGGGGCAAACTTGGGGCCTGTGGTCATTTATGGGAGCTTGTCAAGGTCAGCGATCCATCTGGAAAATTGCTTTAATTGGTCTTAAAAAAAACCCAGAAAAAGGAGAAACCTGTAAATCTCTAGCACTCTAAAAGGCCAGCGTTGTTATCCCGACTTTCTTTCTTCTCTCCGGCTTTAAGAACATATTTCACTCTCAGGAATCACTGAAATGAGAGGTGGCTACTGCTTCATTGGTCCAACAGTGATTCATGCCTGACCAGGGACAGAGTACGGAGAAGGCAGCCTACCAAAATGCTTTTTACCTTAAATACTCCCATCACTATCAGCATCCATTAGTGTTTCTCATGGTTCTGCTTACAGACTGATCAGATCAAGCCTATGTGGTTTTTTTTTAGTTAAACTCTTCCATTTTTAGCCAGGAACAAGCTGGATCCTGCCCTCAGTGCTAGATACTGGTGTCCTTCATCAGAAAGTTTTCACGAGCCATTTTGAAGTTTGGTGCTTTACACTATAAGCAATGAGGGAAATGTAATTACTCATATTTATTTATGAATGTCATATTAATCAAGTATTTCCTGTGCTCTGTCGTTTGTATATTCATAAAGTGTATTCCTTTAAAGTGAGAAATTATGATGAGATTTGTTTTCTAATCAAAAAAGAAAGAACATTGTTACCAGGAGAATGAGTTGAGTCAACGTTATTGAAGTCAAGGTGTAAATTAGAGTCTCTTCTTTGAGCTTAATGGAGTCACATCAACTTGCTCAGGGACTCGATGATCTTTTGCAGTACGAGGAACGTTCACTGTTGTATGCTGCACCTTACACCCTCAAAGACAGCAAAATTAAGGAGGGTAAAGTGCCAACACTTGGCACTTTAGGTGCTCTGCCAACCGTTTGGCACGTTGGCCAAAGCAGGAAGGGGCTGTGGTGGTTCCGGGGGGGCAGGATTGGGGTGTAAGTCAGTAGGTGCCAGGAGTTCAGTGGTTTTCTTTGCAGGAGGAGATCCCAGCTTGTCCCTTGCAACCATCAGTAGTTGTAAGGACTACAACCTCAAGATTAAAGTGACTGGAAGGAAAGCAGAGTAACCTGCAGCAAGGAGTGAACGAGCTGACATTTGCAGCGCAGTTGATTTTTATTGGATTATAGTCCCCTCCTCACAAGACTGCTCTTAATGAGGCCTTGGGTCCTCTGTATCTTTGTCCTTAAGCTTAACAAGGGAAAATACTTCTAATCTCGTTTGGTATGCAGAACATCAGGAAAAGGCTGGCCTCGTCCCTGGGATCGCAATAAGCAGCAGCGTGTTGGGATATTTTCCAGGTCTGCCCATCTGCCTTGTTCTCTGGTCCTAGGGGTAGATACCATTTAATTCCAGCTCAGGACATCATCGGCGAGATGTTTCTGTGCAGCATTTTGAGAATGTTTGGAAAACAGGTTTGGGCTGGCGAGAGGCTGAGGAAGCCTCGTGCTGTCATCGCTTTGCTCCCAGCGCAAGGAGATGAGGGTTTTGCTGGCACTAGTTTAACACAGTCTATAAATAACAACGTGCCTTGTTCTGTATTTAAGTCTGTTACCTCCTCGCTATTTTATCGCTGCCTCTATCAGAGAGCAACATCAGCCAAGAACAATATACCTGCCAGCAAAGAGCTGTCTATGGCAGCGCAGCTCTCCTGCAGCTCCCAAGCTTCTCCAGCTTAGAGAAACTCACTGCAACAGCCGCCTCGGTGCTGTTCAGCAAACTGGTATTTTCTTTATCATTCACCCCAAATTACACTGGCATTTCTGCACCTCCCAGAGCCAAGAGCATCAGCCAGGAAGGCACACCGGGATCTCTGCAAGATACCTTAGCTGCTGGCCAAGGTCCCACCACACTGTTTTTTAAATTAATTTTTATATTTCCATTTAATTACAGGTAGTAATTCTGAAACAGAAATTAATTTCACAGACTACCGGCCAATATTGGCATCTTTGCAGTGCAACAAAGGGATTAAGAAGATCTGTCTGCAGGAATGTAATAACTTCAAGAATGACTTAATCCTAGTCCAAAACATAAGATCACCAAATTCTAGTCAAGCTTAAGAGTAAGAATGCAAATTAGTAAAAGGAGATTGGGGATTTGCCAAGTGAAAACATAGAAGCTACCAAATCTATGTCTTTGCTTGAAGGGAAAATGTATGAATTAATAAAATTAAGTAGAACAAGCCTGAATCTTGTAAATAGTTTCACATAATTTAGTCGTTGGATCTACATCGTGAAAGTATTGTGAATGAGGATACTTCAAATGGGTGAAATTCAATTTATGAACCTTTAGATATTTGTGGAGACTAATCTGAGGTGAGCTGTGACTTGCAGATGGGTCTGTTCAGTCTTTTAGGAGCAGCTCATGTTTTAGTCTCTACTCTCTCTTGCCCAGCAAACGGCAGAGAAAGTTGCTGGGACCAGTTCTGAGCATCCATCCCTACTAAAGAACGTTTTAAACATTCTTTAATCAATTAATCAGGAATGGCAAAGTTATTATCTGTAAGCTTCTGTCCTTATATTTGTGAATTTTGCTGAGCATCCCCAGCTGCGTGCTGTTGCTGTAAGATGCTGCTGGAGTTTTCAAACAGAATGATGTCAAGGAGAGCAGGCGTTGGTGTCTGTCCTTACGGGATTTGGGTTTTATCTCGGCTAATTTGCCCTCTGTTTTATTCCTGTAGGGTGCATTAGGACCTGCTGGGCCACGTGGACCAGCTGTAAGTAACTCCCAGAATGGCGTTATGTACAGGTAGCCAAAACCATCACCAAGA
Organism: Eurystomus gularis; assembly: GCA_013400335.1. Taxonomy (NCBI): domain Eukaryota; kingdom Metazoa; phylum Chordata; class Aves; order Coraciiformes; family Coraciidae; genus Eurystomus; species Eurystomus gularis. Next base: position 897,561 of record VZZY01021078.1, on the reverse strand, counting down.
AGATGGGAAGCCTTGGATCCCAAAGGGATCAAAGCTTGGATGAGTGAAAATGTTGACTGAAGTGTTTAACTATGTCTGTGTGACCTGTTCTGGTAACATGGGGCCTGTTCTTAGTCTCTGAGATGTTACAAAGCAAACCAGCTTGGGGTAAAGACTCACTTATCAAGTGCTATCAAAATTATTAGACATAAGATAATGTACCATAAAAATTAAAAGGGAAAAAAAAGGAAAGTGTATAAACGAGAATGATTTTCTAACTGTCTGTGTCCCACTATCATGTCACCATATGTGGCTTTCATTAGAGATGTCTCACAGGTAACAGCAGTGTAAAGGGAATACAGTTTATTAGAGATAACAAAAGGATTCATCAAGACTCGAGCCCTGCTCTCATTGCAAATTACAATAACTGGGGACAGGGGAGCGCTAAGGAAACTTAAAAGAGAAAAAAAACCCAACAAATAATTAAGCAGCATTTTCTAATGTTTGCTTCTCTTCCTGGATGTTCAGTTTCTAAGTGATCTTTTCCTGTTTTAAATGTTGTTTCCAGGGCAAAGGACTACCAGGACCTCCAGTAAGTAATGAGTCTTTATCAAGCAAGAGTTTTAAATTATTATACTCCCTTTATTGGATACTCTTGAGTGTTACCGACCCACCCCAGGCCTTGGGCCCCTCTCCTGTGCTGGGCAGAGGGATGTGGAGTCCTGCAGGTCAACAGCATTGAGAGTTTTTATGCTGACCCCAACCCCAGGGAGGCTGGCACTGGTGTAAATTCAAGGCACAGCAGCCTTGTAACTGCTGGAAGTGACCAATTCTGGGGCAGCTTTTGTTTGGTGGGTTCCTGGGGCATCTCAGAGCCACCCTGGGTCAGAGGGAGCAGATGTTGGCAATGTGTGAAGATGACAAGCGTGCTCCGTGGGGAGGTGGAGCAAAAAAAGATGTGCATTGGTAAACTGAGTGTCTGGGTGTAGGACTGAGCTCCTGGAGAGCGTTAAACCACTGAGTACAGCCAGACCGTGCCCTTGGGCTTTGGCAGCTGTGCGAGGTGGCCAGGGGTGTAAAGACTCTTCTCTGTCTTCAACAGGGGCCTCCAGGACCCAGTGGGCTCCCAGGTGGAAATGGATTTCGGGGTCCTCCTGTGAGTTTCTCCTGCTATTTGATCCTCATTTACTGATCACCCCACAACCACAGAAGTGTGAGGTTCATTTCTGGTCTCTCACCCCGTTCTGGAAGTGTGATGCACGAGACATTTTCAGCTCTACAAACGCCCACAGGCAATGCTATTCCTTGTATCAGCTTGTGTAGGGTCATCCAGTGCAATGCCAGAGGTGTGCAGCTGCTTGCAGCCGTATCTTCCCTTACCAGCTCGGAGTTAAGGACAAAAAAGCAGCTAATGTCATGAGAACAGAGGTTAGGTACCAGCTGGTGTGTACTTCAACATCCTCAAAAGAAGCTACTGCAGAGAACGGTTCTGATCTGAGGGAGCCCCTTCTCCAGAAGCATACCATCATTTTGGGGTGCCCACAGCTCCACCGGAGAGGCACAGAGCCAGTGGAAGCAGGGATGTAGCTGCAGGGCTGTGTTCTTCTGTCCTAATCCCTACACTTCCATATGCATCTGCTGTTCTCTTTGCATTCACAGAAGCCTCTTCAGAAGGAAAGGGTCAGTTTAGTCACATTAGAGGTAGCTTGCTCCACATTCAGAAACATTCCTCTCCATTTGCAATTCCACTGAAATGGGTAAGAAGGGGAATTCTTACTATTTTTCACTCTTTTTTAGGGACCTTCTGGTCTGCCAGGATTCCCAGGGCCTCCTGGACCACCCGGACCTCCTGTAAGTTGGAAATTGCAAATAAATGTGAGAAAATTCCTGCAGGGGAGTCCAGAATTTCCTTCTTGCTGCCAGAACTTGCATGTTTTATTTGCTGTGATTGCCACGAGCGCTTCCTTTTCCTGGCTAAGTTTCAGCAGGCCATAAAGACTGTGCCCCAAGGAGAGCAGTGACTTTTTGCTGGCTGCACTTTGGTGTGTTGGTTATCTCCTGTTTATTGTCCGTGCTGTCTGAGCGGAGGAACCCAATGACACCCAGGCTTTGTGTCAGAGACAGATGGCCGAGTGGGCTTTCTGTTCTTGCAAGGTTTATGTGGTTGCTTGGATCATGATGTGCTTGTAGGGCCAACAAGTGGGGCTTGAAACCAGCAAGTCCCCATTGTAGGTTTGCTGTGGTATCTCTGGAGGGTTGGAAGGACAGGGAGGCCTTTCCTAAGGAACTTCTTTGGCCCAAAGGAGGGCCAGGCACAGCTGCTCTTCTCAGATTGCTGCTTAAGGCTCAAGGCTCTTTCCCAAGCTCATCTGTGCATCTCCAGAAGATACTTACACCCTTGACATGTCTATTTAGAGAACATGCTGCTCATAACGCTCTGGGTTCAGGGGCTGCATTACGCTGTGGAGCTGGGTCCCTTCCTTGTGCTGGCCCAGCTGAGCTGGCTCTGTAAAGTGCATTTCCTAGAAATTGGATTTTCTCCTGGTTCTTGTCTTGATGTATTTAAAAATTCATGTTTCATGAATTGCAGGGTCTTCCAGGCACCCTTCATGATGGCGGTGGGGACCTTCAGGTAGGTTTTTCTTTATGTAGCATGAAAAAATGTTCTGGTTTAATCCTTGACGTGCCTTTTCATTGGCATACTTGGGTGACTGTCAAACCATTTCACGTGCCCCGTTCAGACCTGCAGACAAGGGTCTGAAGTGCCGTACCGCAGAGCGCAGGAGCGTTGTGTGCCTATTCGAGACCGAAATGTCCTTGCGAGGAGGCAGTTACCCCAGTGCTGATTTTTCCTTTGGTCTTTGCTTTCCAGCGTGCTTTTCAAAATGCAGGTTTTGCATCCATTCTTCATTTACAAAACAACTTCAGCGTCTGGTAAATGACAACAGCTTTTCACGCATCTGCTTCCAATTGTGCTTTGCAAGGGAAAAGGTCGCGCGTGTTGCACTGTTTATTTCCATGGATGGTGGCAGCGGGTTCCTCTGGGCATATGCTTTGTTTAGACTTCCTTCCTTATGAGAAAGTCTCGATTTCTTTTTTTTTTTCAGGGGAATGAAAGGAGCGTTAAGTCCACGAACGATGGAAGTGACAATTTCCCGATTTCACAGCTGTTGTTGTGACAGCATCTTTTGCTTTTCTAATTGGCGTGCCCCAAAAAAGCTCCGAGTCAGTTCAGACTGCCTTATGGCAAGTCACGAGGAACTTAATAGAAAATGATGCTATTTCTGCAAGTTTAATTTAAGTTACCCTGTGGAATATACTAGAAAATTAGATTTCTGCTACAGAGGTGTTGCCTGAGGTTTTACTAAAAGAAAAAAACAAATTAAAGGAAAGCTGCATAAGAAAATCTCATTCCCTATTTATTAGTTTTAGAGTATGGCCTTTTAAGCCCCCATTAAACTTCCATACATGTTCTGATTTGTTCCTAGTCAAACCAGAGTTCGCAGCAGGGGCTCACCCACCCCTAGACATCTGCAGTTATCAACTTACTGATATTTGGATTAATTTTTTTCTAGGTCCCCTTCTGACAAACTCTTAATGCTTGTCCTTGTTTCAGTGAGGGGAGTTGTCTAATGGAAATCAATGGGGGTCAACGAATGCATGGATTTCAATATGTTTGTAATGATTTACAAGACGCCCATCCAGCTTCACTGGGGAGCTGTGGTTCTTCAGCATTTTGAACTGTGGACCACGGTCAGCCTTCAGAATTTCCCACAGTCCACGCTCAAAGTGAAGCAGACCATTCATAAATCACTATTTGGTGGGTTAATGGGGGCATGAGGACCTGTTTAGGAGCCTCTGCCACGGGGAAATTCTAGTGAGTACATAATGCTCTGAATGAATTCGTTTTAGTGGTTTTACAGCTGAAACCCACATGAGCTTTTCACCTCTCCCTAGTAATGGAACCAGCTTCCCTGGACACGCTGTGTGTGCTTGATAAAGCAAAGAGTGTTTCTGTTCCTTGCAGTGCCCAGCTCTGTGCCCACCAGGTCCTCCAGGTCCCCCAGGAATGCCAGGGTTCAAGGTAAGACAAATACCTCCTGCAGATAGAAGGGTCTGTCTCCCAAAATAAATGAACCCCTGGGATTAAACTGTTTTATATACAGGACACGTCCTCTGCAGGCTCCACATCTCTCCATGCCAGCCACGCGTTTATCTGCGTATATGCTGTCAAAAGAGAAAACCCTTAAAGCAGCCAAATATGAGACATGAGGAAGATGAAGGGCCTGATCCTGCCCTCTTTGCATGCTGTTCCCACACGTAGCAATAGCTGCTCTGCCACTGAACTCAACCTGCAAAGTACGAGCGCTCTCCCTCCGCCCTCAGCAAGGGGCTTCACATCCTTCAAGTACCTTCCTGTGCTTTCGGGTGTGTTGCTTTGCGGCTCCATCCCTTGCAGGGTTGCAGCCTGTGTTAGATGGAAGATTTAACCGTGGTCCTACAAATGAAATCGAACCTCTTGCACAGGGCGAGCAGGAAGGTTAAGACACCGTGCGAGCCTTGTGAGGTGCAGCTGAGGAACAGAAGCAGGCAGAGAGCAGCGGTTCAGGGCTGCTCAAGAAGGATGTGCTGCCTTGTCAGGCTTCAGAGAGCTGTAAAATCCTCACCTGTTCTTACATTGTGCTCCCAGGCCCTGTAAACACAGGGGTACACGTTTTACTGTAGCAAGACATAACTTACATGATTAAATACAATTTAATTGTCATTTTTGTACCCAGCGTAGCACCAGGCAACTTTCTGTTTATGTTGTTTGATGCTGGTACAGAAATTCAAGGTTGCAGCCCTCAGGAAAGCTCAGTCAGCAGCTAAACATCTCCTTCTTCACATCAGTTCTGTGCAGTAGGTTGCACTCTAGCAGTGAGCTGAAGGAATAAGTTATTCGAGGAGATTTGTTTGGGTTTGTTTTTTTTTTTTAGCAGGGTTTAGCAAAAGTTGGCCATGGGTAGAACATCTCCTGGGGAATGCTCTCAATTCCTCGTGAACTGACCTTCTGCAGGTCTGTTTGGTCTCTGCGCTGAGTCATAAATTAGACATACACAATGTTTAGGGTATAACTATTCAAAATTCATAGCTTATGAAATGGAAAAACCTCTGAAGGTCTCCCATTATGATGCAGAGGACGCGCAGGACCTTCTGCGTGGTGAGGAATAACATCTGTCGTGGCTGAAATTAGCCTGGGTCTCTCCCACAGTAATAGGAAGGGAGCCAAGAAGCAAACTGAGTTCACATGAAAGATTTCAGTGGGACTTTCTTTGCTAGTTTGATGATGCAGATGCTAAAGATGACTTAAAAAGAGAGGTTAAAGATGCAGAATGGGGGTTTCAGAAACGTCTTGGCCTCATTTTCAAAAGGGATGGGAAATGCGTTCTGGTCCCTGACCTGTAATTGAGAATTGTATTTGGAGACCCGTAGCTTGCGCTCGCCACAAGTCGCTCTTGAAAACCAAATCTGGGCATTTCCTGAAGCCAGATCAATTCTGGCACAACGATACCTAACAGAGGAACGGTGCATGGCTGCCCAACCCCAGAAGTGACCTCCATTCTCACATCTGCAGCACACGTATAGATTATTTTCCCTGTAAGTCGTTTGTGTTGTGTGGGTTTAGGTCTTGCAGCTATCTCACAAAACTTCAATTCTGAAACAGGGCTGTACTGGAATGTGAATAATTGGAGCTCTTATTTCTAGGGACACACTGGTCACAAAGGAGAACCTGGCGAAATAGGAAAAGATGGAGAGAAGGTAAACTTCAATTTAAAGGGAGTAGGGGAGGATTTTTCTCTTTAAAAGCACCGCAACAAATGGTTTCTTCAAGAAAACAGGCAGAAACGAGGCAGTTGGCTTCCACTGCTCTGCGTGTATGAGCGTGTGCTGATAGGTTGAGCAAATTAATCTTCCCAATAATCATAATCTTAAGATCAGTTTAAGAAGTTAACACCTATTGTTTCACATGCAGGGATGTCAGCTCAGGAAAAAACCCTGCGTTAATCACCTGGGGACATTCCTGATCAATGTTCTTGCACATAGGAGGAAATTACCTATAATGTGGAAGCAAATTCTGAAGCAGAAATCTGGGCTGGAGGGAGCTCAAGAAGAAATAAGATGGGAAGGTCCCTGGCTCTGTGTTGACAGGCTCACACTGTCTTGCCTCTTGTCTAATTAATTTTTCTCTCCCAGGGTAACCCTGGCCCTCCTGGTCCTCCTGGCGTTCCCGGCAGCGTTGGCTTGCAGGTAACACCTACTCTTCAGACCAGTTCCCATGACCTTTTTACCGTGAAATTCTATGGGCCATCAATCGTCTTGTGTTACACAAACAGCTCTTGCCTCTGCAGAGTAACAGATGTGAAAGTTGATGCTGGGGAAAAAACCAACAAATCCTGCTGGTTTCGTGGGGCTTTAAGTCGGGTCCTGCTTTTGGCACCTCACCTTGGGTGAGACATCCAAGCAATAGCTGCTCCAGTAAAGCCCTGGACACCTTTTGGGTGGATCTGAGGCTGAGCTCTGGGCTGGCTTGACAGCCTGGGAGGCGGGCTGGCAAAAAGCAGGCACCCTGATCACGTCTGCATGGGGTGTCTCCATGGTATCGTTTGCTCAGAGGTCATCACCAAAGGATAAAATGTCTTGTTGACAAGAAAACTGAGCTTTGTGTCCCTCTTCACTGTTTCTTAATTGTTTTCTCTGTTGATGAGTTGCTACATCATGGTGTTCTGCCATTTTATGCTTAACAGTGATTGGGTTTTAACCGATTTGTTTTCTTAATTAGGGCCCAAGAGGACTAAGAGGCCTCCCTGGTCCAATGGGTCCAGCTGGCGACAGAGTAAGAAAAACCTCCTTCTGATTCCACCCCCCTTCCACCACCAGTTTCTTGTGCAAGGTCCAGGTGGCTTTTTTCCTTCTGAAAACCACTGGGGAACTTGTAGAGATAGAAAGAGCAGACTCTTTCCTACACCCTCCCTCTGGCAGACCAACCTTCCAAAGGCAGGAGGAGTCTTCGTACCTGAGGGATCAACAGGATCAGGCCCAGCCTGATTTAAGCATCCAGACCAGAAGGACAAAGTCCTGTCCCTGCAAGACTGACGATGCTAAAGAATCTTGCAAAAAAAAAAAGAGAAACGTTTCATGAACGTTTCACTTTGTTTTGTCTCTTTACAAGAAAAAGACAAAAGATTTGGTGGATACAGATTTTCAGGGCATGAAAACTCTCCTCAGTGAGCACAGGGTCAATCTCTAGCTCGTCATGGCTGTGGACTTTTGCCAAGGTCCCTTAACCATCAGCCTGGAGGCTGAATGGTTTTGAATTTGATGAAATCATGCATTTATTTAGGAACAAGTGTGTGTTACCAAGATAGCGAGGCCATGAATGTGTGTATCACAGAGATAACGGTGGGGAGATCCAGAGTTAAAAACCTACTTGTTCAGAAGGGGATCTTTTGCAAGGCTGTGTTGCAAGCTAGCAAGAAATATGGGGTGTCTTTCCAGGGCTTTTGTGTTTTCTTAAATTGCAGTCTAAGGTGGGGGATACTGTTACTTCACCCTCTGCCAACCACAGCATTACAATGGTGTGTTCTTCTCTGCAGGGTGACATTGGTTTCAGAGGGCCACCTGGAATCCCAGGACCTCCAGGGAAAGCTGTATGTATCTACTTCTCCACATCTCTGTGGCCCTGCCTTCCACAGCCAAAGCCTACAGTTTATTCCTTCTGCACTAAACGCTTTGCTGCCAGTGAACAGGAGGAGCTTGCTGAGGGTCTCCATCAGATTGTTCCCTTTGCCTTCTTCCCTGCAGTTAGAGCGATGTTATTTCACTGACCTAGACCTCATGGTGTCTTTCCCTCAGTGGTGCCCTGTGCCAGAATAAGTTCCCCACATTTGCCTTGGTCGTTCTTCTTCACTGTTCTTCCCTGAGCATCAGCAGCTTTTGGGCAAGCACTTGAGATCTGTGGTGTTCTTGAGAAGGAGAGTTTTGAGGAGGAATCAGTAAGCGCTATCCTGAGCTTATGTCCTTTGAGCCTGGTTTGTGCCCAGATCCTCCCAGCTCACCAGGACTCTTGCTACCAGCAAAAATGGTTGTGTGCTAGAGGCAACCCTCCTCCTTTTGCAGAGCTCTGCAGTGAAGTGTAGGAGAACACTGAACGTGTGGGCAGACCTCCTTACTGCGCCCAAACATGAGACCTGAGCTGCATCTGCAGCATTGTGGCTTCTCTAAGAGCATTTTTCACTGGCCCGCCACCCAGCCTCTCCTTTGTGTGGGTAATATGACGTCTGCTTTATAGCAGGTACCTTCACACCAGCCACGGTCTGCAGTGACCCCAAGGCCGTGCCACCCTTTGGGGACCCCTCCCTAGTCTTTGCCGTTATAGAAATTCATCCAAACTAAACCAAAATGAGGTGCTCGCTGTCCACCAAACGTTTAATTACACCAAGCAGCATCTAGACAGGAAATATTAAAGTTTTTTTTCTCCCATTCTCTTTCTGATTAAAGAAAACACTTCATTAAAGGAAGGGGAAAATGGTCTGTGCCCCACGGGATTGTTGGCAAAGTCCCTGCTGCAATTTATCTGTGTGTCAGGAATTGCAGAGCGTAGCTGAGCAAGCAGAGCCGAGCTCCTCGGGGAACGTGTACGCTCACGCCTCCGCTAACGCCAGCAAACAGCACAGCAAAGCCTTCGTCATTGCCACCCTCGAAACATCAGTCTTTGTCACGGTGTGATGAAGATGCTTAATGGCTTTTCCTCCTCTGTCACAGGGAGACCAAGGAAACAAAGGACCTCAAGGATTCAGGGGGCCCAAAGGCGATACTGTAAGTGCAGCAAAATGCCCGTCTGCTCAAATTTTGGACGTGACACTCAAAGGAGGCGGTTTCACGGGTTTATTATGGCGTGTACCCACCCTGGCTTGTTGGAAAGGGAGGTGAAAGGGGTGAAACGATTCCTGTCAAAAATTAGAGGTTTAAATCTTATTAAAGATACCAAAGTAATACGGTGCCTCAGTGCTGCTTACACCCCAGAGCACAGGGATCAGAGTTGCACCTTCATCCCTTGAAACGATCAAGAATTCTCCCAGCTACCGCAGCCAGCATTGTGCCAGTTTTCTGTGTCCTAGAAGAACTGCCGTAGCTACGTGAACAGGATAGGGGCCAGCGCAAACGGAATGAATGTCCCTGCAGAGTTTGAGTATTGCCTTTGGTGACTGATTGTTCTTAAGTGTTGTGTCCTGGATAACGTGGGATTTGTCGTTGATTTCTAGGGTAGACCTGGACCAAAAGGAAACCCAGGGGCTCGTGGACTCATAGGAGAACCGGTAAGGCCATTAAATGGGATGCAAGTCTCACTGTTGTCTTGCTTGCAGATGATGAGATAAAGCCCAATAGGAAAAAAAACTTGCATCTTAGTCTTTATCTATCAAACTTCTGCTCTGTGGGTCTCTAACCTTCAGCATAATCCCAGTTGGACTAAACCCTAGTTGTACTGCTGTTAATGAAAAATCTCCCAGTACAACTGGAGCCGTTGCCAAAAGGTTCTTTGATGTGTGAATGTATTTCACAAACTGCAGAGTCTCCTTATGGACCTTAACCTGTGTTGTGCGTGGTTGCAGGGCATGCCTGGCAAGGATGGACGGGATGGAGCTCCTGGACTCGATGGTGAGAAGGTTTGTAAAGTCCTACTTAAAACACTGCAGGAAAGATTTCTGTTACTGTCCCGTGTGTGTTGCAAAGCTACCGATGCTTGTCAAGAAAGAGCATGGCTGCAAAGCTTTTGCTTCTAAAAAGTCTTCCAGTAGTGTAACTAGTGAAGTTGCTTCTATTAATTAATCCCAAGGAAATTCCCTAAAGAAAGAAGATGCACATATGACCTAGACTCAGCTGTGTCCCTATACTTAGTGGTTCCTCTTGGCTGACTCCAGGCCTTCAGAGATGCCCTCTCAGAGCTTTTGACAGACATATCTGTTGATTTGAATTGCCTTTAGACAAAACGCTGCCGGATGCTAGTTGCCTGGTTTTTGAACAGTGATCCTTCAGGAACATGGAGCTTGTGCTGCCAGGGAAGGGCTGGGAGCTGCAGGGGGAACGCTGGGGAGCTCTGGGCACCCCGTGTCCCGTGGGTGCACACCTCCTGGAGACACAACAGGTTCTTGATCCTGCACATATGGGGAGGGAGAAGATTACAAATGCCAGTTTGGGAATGTGTCCCCTACCTGTGTCAGGCCACTTTCCAGAACCAGAGGATCCCTCCTAACCTCTCGATATCCACAGGGTGATGCCGCTCGCATGGGTGCTCCTGGAGAGAAGGGACCGAACGGACTGCCTGTGAGTATGGCAGCAGGACCTGTCGCCTTTGGGGCAACACAGCAGCTTGGCCTGCGCAGAGGGATCCTTCCTGGGGAGAGGGGACAGTCCATTTTGTCCATCATCTCACAGAGGACCTTATTTAAGCCAAGAGGAAATGCTCTTTTCCCACCATACAGACAGGGGAGCAGTGTACAACACAGAACGGAAAACATCTGGAGTAACACCAGATACTAATACGGGAATTCCCTGGCTTTTGGCCACTCAGGTTCTGGTTTAAAATTTGAATTTGAGAGGGATTTTCTCTTTCACATCCCAGTGACGTGCATCCCTTATGCAGGGAGATGAGATCTGGAATACAAATGATCATAATACAACAATAGCCTGAGCTCTGTCCCTGGCTCACTAGTGTTCATTGGCAAAGCGTTTCATCTCTCCAGCCCTCCAATTATGTAAATGGAGGTAAAGTATTCCTTTCTTCCTGCCTTACCAAATATTTTTAACACCCCTAGAGAGGTTTCTGCTGTGTGAAATGTTGCTGCGGCTGCTCTATTTGTATATTCCTCCTCTCTGTTTTAACTCTCAAGGATTAGTGTACGTAGGGCAGCGAACAAGAGGGAAATTGTAGCCATAATTTTTATGGTGAAAGCTGCAGAAACGTAAATCCTCCATTGCTTCAAGCCAACATCGTTCTTTGTGTGTCAAATCAGACCAGAGTAACAGATTTAATAACTTCTGATATTGCTTTAATATTGTTTTTCAGGGACTGCCTGGAAGAGCAGGTATTAAAGGCTCAAAGGGCGAACCAGTAAGTGAATCTCTCTAATGATGGGTTCTGGTGTGGAAGCTACTGAACTTGTCACAGCAAGGCTGTTCAGCTTGGGAGGGGGAATGGCGCCCACAGGTAGACCCTGGAGGACCTACCCCAAGTGATGGTGTCTGTTCCTGTGGGGGCCGAGTTCCCCTGGCAGTGAGGAGCAGGCGCTGGGTATGAGCTGGCCCTGGTCTTGCACCCGGTTCGGTGAAAACTAAGCAGGGAGTCGGCGGTGGTTTAGTAAACCTCAGAAGAAAGCATTCACCCTTTAGTCAAAGTCCCAAGAGCAGGCCACGTTTTGGGAATCAAAGGCTGAGCATCTGGAAGCAGGAACAGGATTATCTCATCTTCCTTTTTGGAGACTTTCTCCCCACCTCAGGAGAAGAGCTTCCACAGAGCTTTAGATTGGCACCTACCTCTGCCAATGTCAGACAGACCAAAGCAGTCCAGCACAAAGCTGGTCTGGGAAGTGTTTGGGCTTTTTTTTCTGTCCCTCCCCTTCCTTTCTGAATTTTGCCCTCTGCACCTGCATTGTTATTCTTGCTAATCCTCACACAGGCTGCAGGAAGGTGTTTCTCCTTGCAGAAAGGTGATGCAGGAATGAGGGAAATCCAGAGCATGCCTCCAAAAGAGCATCCCTGTGTCCTGGTCCACTTCTGAGCTGGGCTATGGTGACACTGCCCTCCCTGGTCACTGTCCCCAGGTCGGGATGTACGACCCCCTGCTCTTTAAATGTCTGCTGTTGAGAGTTTTCTCATCTTGGTCTTAAAAACTAAAAGTTTAAAGCTGGTTTTATTTCCTGATCCAAGTTTCAACTCCCCCCTCTTTTTGCTGCACTAGGTAGGACAGAAACGTCTCTCTGCGGTTACGCCCTAACTAAGTCTTTGCTTCCTTCTCTGCAGGGCAGTCCTGGAGAGATGGGAGAGGCAGGTCCCTCTGGAGAGCCTGGCATCCCTGTACGTATCCCCGTCATTTACACTGAGCAGCAGCTCTGCTGAGCGCGTGTCAAGCCAAACCGCAAAGCTGGAGCTCGCGTGGTGCCCCCCTGCACAGATCAAGCTTTCAGTAGCGAGACGGGTGCTGTGCTGCCTGCGACACACGCCAGCCCGCGGTGCTGAGCGCTCCAGGCAGCCCCGCGCAGGCTTGGAGCTGCCCAGCGAGCAGGACGCGAGCTGGACGGGTGGACACCTCTGTGCACAGCGGTTGTGCCGCAGCAGAGGTCAAACAAAGCCCATCAAAGCAGGCGGTGTGACCTAGGGGGTGGGCCAACGGGGCAGGGATGGATTCTGGCTCCGCAGTGGGTTGGGAAGGGTGGATTCGTAGCTCCTAAATGGCACAGCTGACTTTGGTGTTATTGCCAGGGCGATGTTGGTGTTCCTGGTGAGAGAGGCCTGCCGGGACCCAGAGGAGCAACTGTAAGTACAACACTGCTTGTAAATCAGATAGCAAACTAGAGCTCAGACCATGGGGATTAGGCTCTGGATGAAGTAAAATGCCATGTTCTCTTTTGGTTTTGTCTCTGGGGAGTGTTGGCAGCAGAGGAATTGCTCCTCCGTAAGTGGGTCAGATCCTGCTCTCGCTGGCAGCTCTGTGTGGACACCAAGTGATGCCTCCCATTTCATTTGACAAAGAAAGCTGCGGGTGTCCAGGAGGTTTGTGGAGCTGCTACGGTCAGACAGGAGAGACTGGGCAGTCAGCAATTCCTTCATTAGTCATAATGATGTTCAGCTAGTGCTGGATGTGAGTCATTACTGAAGAACAACTCCTGTTAAGATACTGCACGTACGTGGCCTCCAGCACGTGAAACACAAAATCCTCCTGCTCCTGTATCGCTTTTCCTCTGAGCAGCAAAACCAGAAGCTGTGCAAGCAACAAAACTGGGAGGCCTGCATGTTGTCCTGGTGAACGGTGGGGCCGTGAAAAGCGTGAAGAAGCTGGCAGACCTGCTGGGAATCTCTTGCCTTTCTCACACACAGTTGCGTGCTCCTCCCAGCTGCTCGAAAATGCCCCAGATTTCACAACCATACGGCGCAACACCAGAAGAGTTCAGATGGGGAATCCGTTCACACATTTCCTTCTCCCACCCAGTACTGCAGCAGCGTTATCTTACTGGGAGATTTTAAGTGTGAGCCCCTAGGAAACAACTCCCCCCAGCCCAGCTCAATTTTCACTTTTACTCTGTGAACTGACAACTTTTTGAAACTTCTGGGTTAGGAACCACTGAAGTTCTCAGCGGAGCATCTTGCTCCTGCTTTCACTGCGTTCTCTGCATCATCTCAGAGCCTGAGAAATAAATGGGAGTCGAATGCAAACCTGCAGATGACTGCACGGCTACTGGTTGTGTCCTCACCGAACTGCAGAGATGATAACAAATGATTCCAGGATGATTTTGTTCACGCTACTAAAAATGCCAGGATACCTTTTACTTTGTCACTCTTCACCAGTGCTGCTGGTGTGGTTGGACCTGACCTTCCACTGCTTTTGCTGGGCTTTTTTCCTTTTCTTCCCCCCCCCCCCTTTGCTTAATCTCATTTTGAAATCCAGAAGCCTACAGCAAGTCTAACATGATTTCTGGTGTGTGCCACTTGGAAGGAATTGAACTGAATGATGATTTATAGTTTGTGAGCAGCTGCTCTCTAAACTTCCAAGGAGAGGGAAACCCGCCTTAGAAATAAACTAAATAATGTTTGCTTTTATGTCTGCAATTTTTCATCAAAATAGCTGGCCCCATAAAAGGTATCACATGATTATAGCCAAAAATCCAACGCAGCTGAGCTGACTGCATTGGTGCAGGCTTCTGACGTGGGAGCAAGAGCAGCTGAACCCATGTTCACCTCTACCCTGGCTTTCTAATTTGTGATTTCCTAATTTATGTGAAATATGGTTAAGCCTGGGCTACTCTGAGAGTTGCAGGATTTGTCAAGATCAGGGGTCCTCAAACTACGGCCCGCGGGCCGGATACGGCATTCTTTTTCCTGTTTTTTTGTGCACTACTACAAATAAAATACGTTCAGTGTGCACAGGCATTAGTTCATTTTTTTCCAAACTATAGTCCAGCCCCCGACAGTGTCTGAGGGGCAGTGAACCGGCCCCCTGTTTAGAAAGTTTGAGGAGCCCTGGTCCAGTGTTAAGGCTGTTTGGCTCAAGACAATGTGACTTTAGCGAGCAGAGCAGAGCAAGGGTCTCTTCCCATGCAGAGGCGGTCAGGTCCTAGCAGGTCCCACCACTTCCAAAGGCACCAGCAGAGCAGAGTCATTTTTGATGCCATTTCGCCTCACTCCCCTAGAGCTCTCTGTGTAACTCTCAAAGCTCCGTACTGAATTACAGGCAGAAAACAGAAGTGGAAGCAGCAACCACAAAAATACCCGAGCAGTCCTGTAGCCTTTTGAAGAGGATGCTGCTTCATTTCAGGAGCTGAGCTTCCTCTGGGCAGACCCTGGGTTCTGCACAAGGTCACGGCCGAGCTCATCTCAAGAGCCAGGCAGGGATAAGGGCGACTGGTTTAGATCGTACCTCGAGTCACACATCGCACGAGGATTTCCTCTTCAGTGATGACCAGAAAAAATTAGGAGATGATGGATGTTCGGGTATCAGGGAGAGTTTGTAGGGCTAATAATTCAGGAAAGAATCCAGACGCTGTTTTACCACGGGGCTCGCCTGCACCGCAGTCCGGTAGACGGCTGGTTTCTCAGGTAGGTGGGACAGTCCGTGCTGACTGATCCTCTGCCTGGGGCAGCCACTTTGGAAGTTGGTGTCTTAACACCCAGCAGAGACATCCATGAAAGGAGACAAAGCTGAAGTCCCACCTTGTGACAGAAGTTTGCCTACGGCATCTATTTGAAGGAGACACTTGACAAAATTGGATTTAGATGCCTAAGTTACTTCGGGTTTTATTTTATTTCCCCGAGATCTTTATCCTGTATGTGATTTTTCTTAGTAGAAAGCAATAGAGACTTCTAATGGTAACGTTCATGTTCTGTCTAGTGAGCCAGGCTCTTAAAAGCACCTGCACTAACAGCGTAAGAAGCTGCCTTCTTCTGTGTGGGTGGTACCAAGTCTGTCCAAGCAAGTGGATGCAATTGCTGGTTTTAATTTCCAGGTGTGTGCCAGGACATTTTACAGTAGATTGATTAAAAACACCATATTGGGATAGCAGGTCCCCTTTAACGTATATTGTCTATGCTCTATCATCCTGACACTTTTGGCAGTCATTGATCTTCACTCCTCATGGGTGTGGTGCGTTCTTAAGCATTAATATATACAAATTATCATTTCTGTTCATAATAATAGTAATAAGAACAATAACAGAGCTCAGGAACCAGCACGCATCACCTCACAGCGGCTCACCAGGTTCCTCAGCAGTGCCACTGGGCAAAGTACAGAACCACACATGCTTTCTCGGTTAGGGTGAGCCAAATTAATGACCCAAGTGCCTTACCTGGCCCTGAATTTTATCCTTATCTTTCTCTTTTCAGGGACCGCTTGGTCTCCAAGGCCCAGTGGGAGCTCCCGGTGTCAGAGGTTTCCAGGTCAGTGCATCGTCTTTTGGCAGGCTGTTCTTTTTTTTCTGCAGACCTCTGGCAGGACAATTGCATGATGGCAACGAGGGATCGGAAGAAGCATCTTTCCATTTGCCAGAACCAGTCTGACACCTTTATTGACCCAGCACAGCAGAAAGAGCACAAGGCCAGATAGCTGCCTGCTGGAGCAGTTTCATGTTTGTTTGCAAAAGGGTTTGACTTTCACAGAATCCTAGAGTGCATTGGGTTGGAAGGGACCTCCAAGTTTGACCTACATCAAGACACCTTAATTTCTCCTGGATCTGGACACCCCTAGTCTGTATGTCTTCAGTGAGCTCCTCCCTTCTGTTGCACTGAGGACTCTCACCTCTCTTCCTCCTCTCCCCAAGGGAATGTTCACAACCACCCTCCGTTCCCCAGTGAAACTGGTTGAAAATGAAGGTGTGGTGCTACCTTCTGGGACCACCACTTGGACAGGACTTATGGATGTGATTTTTTTTTTTTTTTTAATTAGTGGAAGACCCAGGCCAACTAAAGGCTGGAGGGCTTTGGCAGGGTGACTGATCTTGGTTGTGACACGGGGCAGAAGCTGGAGTGAGCTGTACCAACCACCGCAAGTGGTACCAGCAGTCAGCAGGTCATGGGTGGGAAAGGAGAGAGGAGATCTCTGCTTTAGTGGTCATATCATGGTAGGGTTAGGTTGGCAGTTGGACTTGATGATCTTAGAAGTCTTTTCCAACCTCAGTGATTCTATAATCTACGACAAATGACCTTTTTGAACTTGTTATGGAGACTGGTGAACTTTGGGGATGTGAAGGTGTGAAGGGTTTCCTGGCACTGTAAGCTGTAGCTCATTTTTTCTTTTGTTTTCCTAACAGGGTCCCAAAGGTGCCAGTGGTGAACCTGGCCTTCCTGGTCCGACTGGAATTCGTGGAGAGCTAGGTGACAGGGTAAGGAGAAGACATCCGTTACTAATTCCTGTTTGGCAGATATGAAATTAGAGCATAACGGAGCCCCCAAACATGGTGTAGCTGATGTCACCCCAGTAGGCTTGGTAGAAGGTGGGCATCTTGGTGGTCCCAGTCCATCCCCTGAGGCTGCTGCATGGCCAAGACAGACCTTACAGCAGGTAGCAGGATTCGTGCATCCTGTCTCTTCTGTTCCGTCCTTGTTTCTGTTTCAGTTCCTGAAATCTCACTATTTTTAGGCAGGATGGATTGTTTAAAAGAGTCTTTGGGATCCTGTCTTAGCTAGAAGAGGTGATTGTTTGGGTTTTTTCCCTGCTCTCTGTGCTGATTTCCCCAAAGCCTTGCTCCCCAGGTTTTCTAGATGTTTTAAAGTACAGTTTGCTCCGTGATTTCCTTTCTGAACAGCAACACGCCTGGGCCCCACACCTCCGAATAAACGCGGCTTTTGATTTAAATGAATTCATTCTCATTTAAAAGAAGCCGGGGGGGGGGCAAAGCGAACGCAACTCGTTGGAGAACAGTCGCCCGCGTGTTCGCCCTCAACTCCAGCTTCCAGGTGAAGTTCCTGCGTAAGCAATCGCAGCGGCACCACGGGGGTTTCACAATGAGCCTTCTGTGTTTCAGAAGGGCCCAGACTGTGAGCCTGGGAGCGTGAAACAGGCGAGTTATTGTGGGTTCTGTCTGCGTTCAGGGCTTCGCAGCGGTGGAAAATGTGTGTGCAGAGGGGAAGAGGCCCCTGCACAGAGCAGCCTGCTGTCCAGAGAGCTGCTCCGAGCAGAGAGAGCCAAAATGTTCTGCTTAAAGAAAAAAAACAAGGAATATCTAGGCTTTATTTGTGGCTCTGAAGTTAAGGGTAGTTACTCTAAGATGTAATTGTTGATTGTTTAACACCCCAGCTCATTAACAGCTTTTGCTGTAGCAGGTTTGGGTAACGCTGGGGACTTTCCCTCTCCAGCTAATACCCGGAGTAGCTTCCATCTGCCCAGCCAGCCCCGCTGGGGTGGTGACAGCCACGTGTGCCCAGCGTCCTCCTCTGCCAGGGCTGGGCCAACAATCACCGTGGCCAATTTTCACGCTTATTACTGGCCATGAGATCTGGGTTGGGAAGGCCCTAAAACTTCAGAGCGTGTCTTTATAGCTGAAAGAACCAGCCTTTGCTGCTGGGGGTGACGGCATCTGCTGGGAGGTGGGCAGAGAGCGCAGCAGATCCTGCCCTGCGTTTGCTTTGCTGCCAACCCAGCCTGCTCGTCCTGACGTGTCTAAAGAGAGCTGCAACTACAGGTCAATGCAATGACGCTGCAGCAAAACCCGTCACGCTCTCCTCAAATCAACTGCAGGGTTTTTTTACCTTGGGGAAAACAAAAAAGAAATTCAAAAATATTCCTGCAAGCCTGAGTTAACAGGTACTGATATGCAAAAGTCCTTGGACTGACTGTGGTCAGAAATATAAATCAGTTTATCAGCGAGCGTGTTTGGTGGCATAAAAAATACAAGAGATTTAGTGCGCTTGGCCGTAAGATATAAAATAGGATTGAGATGACACATAAACCATCTTGTGGAGTCAGGTATTGGGGAGGAGAAGCGTTTGACTGTTATATAGGCAAATATATTTTCCTACAGATTTTTATTATGATCAAATTCCCGAGGATCCTGGATGTTGGCAGCGACCTGGGGCAACCCCTCTCTCAGCTCCATACTGACGTCACTAGATGCTCAGCCAAAAACGTTGCTTGTGTTTAAGTTGAGGCCATTTCCTCTCGTTCTGTCATCCCAAATTACTAATGATAGAACGAGAGGAAACGGCCTCAAGTTGTGTCGGGGAGTTTCAGATCAGATATTAGGGAGAAATTCTTTCCTGAGAGAGTGGTTGGGCCCTGGAACAGGCTGCCCAGGGAGGTGGTGGAGTCACCATCCCTGGGGGGGTTTAAAAACCGAGTAGATGTGGCACTTGAGGCTGTGGTCTAGTGGCTAGAGAGATGTTAGGATGAAGGTTGGGCTTGATGATTCTGGTGGTCCTTTCCAACCGTAAGGATTCTATTGTATGAAAGAACATAACTGGGTGACACAAATGTGATGTGGAGCTGGTGGTCCTGGAGTCCTGTCACTTGTTCCTGCTGCTGGGAATTACTCCTGCTGTAAATTAGAGGTTTGAATCAAAATCTTTTGGGCTAAGCTTTTCTTTAAGGGAGTGTTCCTTGCAGGACACGGTCTTTGGTGACTAAATTGTGGTTTATTGCCATAAACCATGTTTATAGCCCTGGGACTCTGTGAGGTCGGGGGTACAAATCTGGATGCTCACGTTCAGAAAAGGATGTATCGCCTTTGCCACCGGCAAACGTAAAATGGGAGTTATGAATAGCTGGAGTCATTCTTGCATTTCCACATTCTGTTGTCTCTTTTGCTGAGAATTATATTTCTCTTTAATATAAATTCCCCCTCCCTTTCTTTAACTTAGTGCTTGCCTTGTGCAAAACAACACGCCCTTGTTACACGTGTTTGTCCTCCTCAAAGAGTCCGTTCTGCTGAGCCACCTCCAGGTCTGGCTAGTAAAAAAAGTTCAGTTTGCAGATGCCAGGGGGATGAACGTGCTGCAGAAATCCTGCTGGAAGGGTAAAACGGTTGAATTTCCCATATAGATTTTGAAGTAGAGAAACAAAATCTGGGGTTCTCCTGAGCTTTGTGTTGGCTCGTCTACATGGGCCCAAAGGCATGAACAGGCCTGACAGACTCATGTCCTCTCCATGAACGGCAGGGAGATAAAGCAGGAAGGATTTTTCAGGTTGTCTGGATTATTCATAGGGTCAAAATCAGTTCGTTTAAACGTGTTTTACTCCTGTGGCCGTGTTGTGCTGTGAATCTCAAAATCAGGAGCAAACAAACTTTAAATCCCTGGGAAAACTGATGGTCTAATAAAGGCCTGAAAACCCATTCTGGGGTTTTGCCCTTGCTGTACAAAAATGTCCATGTCCCTTTTATACCATCAGTAAATTCAATCCCCTTCTCGCATCTTTGGGTGTGAAAGGCAGAGATCAAGCACCCAGCAGCCTCATCCCAGATGTCTAATTTGTGGATTTGTAAAATTGCTGGTTGGGTCATGATCATGAGATGACAGTAGTGAAAAGCAGAGGGGCAGAAGCAAAACGGAGTTCCCACCCTGGGACGGGTGTGAAGGATGGGCTTTGTGAAACAGGCTTCAAAGACTAGGATTAAAAGCACAGGATTCATTTTAGGTTTAGTCAGGAAATTGAGGAGGATCGTATGAAAAAGGCCAGCGTGCCAGGCAGGTGGGGAGCAGTGTCAAGAAGGTCCCTCTGGTCTGGTTGGATGAGGACTTGGTGGGCAGAAGCCCACCAGGCCTGAGTTGGCAGGTCCTGCCTGGTCTGGCAGCTGCTCGCTGCTGTTGCTGGCATGGCAAGAGGCCTGAGGACCTGTCCTACAACACAAAGCAGTGACTGTGGAGGTGCCTCAAAGCTAGCAAGGATGCTTAACGTTTCTTCTTATTTCTAAGAAGTATGAATGAGATTTGGACCCACCTACTTGGCAGCCGGGACACTAATTCCCAACCACTCACTGAGAGAGCAAGCGTCCGACCGCGCCAGGAATTCACAGGAAAATAAGAGTTTGAGCTCACTTGCCTTCTTTCTTTTACTTACTCTCAGGGTCCTACTGGTGTTCCTGGCCCCAAAGGTAACCAGGTAGGTGGTAACTTCCATGCTGTGGTCAGCAGAGTCACTTACACTGTACCTTAGGCACAGCACAAACCGGTTTTCCTCCCTCAAACGAAAATATTCTGGAGCAGGCATCAATAAAACCTCTTTGGTCCCGTTTTTCCTGTGTTGGTGAAAGAGAAGTCATCTGTCCTTATGGAGACACAGGAAAATGCTGGGAAAAAAATGCCACATATGAGCCATATTCCTCCCAGGTGAAGTTTAGAAGCGCAGCTTTTTGCTGAATTTCTTGTGCCTGATGAAGAGGATTCGTCCAAGCCTCAAAGCTGGGCACGCTAATAGACTAATTTAATCTTTTAATTTTTGCTGCTCAGCTTCCATGGTTGGATTCATCTCAGCGATGAGCTTTTGAGCCAGTGTTCATCAAAGAGGGGACTTTTGTTACTGCATGCCTGTGTTTTTGCAGGAGCATCAGTGTCTGTGTGGTCTCTGTTTTGTTGCAAAGGGAAAGACCAACCTGATCTCTGCTTGTCTTGAAGTAGCTTCCTCTGAAGCCGTAGAGTCGCCATCACGAGGTTCATTCTCTGCTCTAATTCCCATGCGATAAACCAGCTCTGGTGCAGAGTGTTGGGTGCAGGACGTGCTGCCCGCACGGCTGGTGGTGGCAGATGGCAGAGATTTGTGTCCTCCTCAGCGAGGCTGGAATCGCTCACGCTGCTGGTGGCTTAATGGAGATGATCAGCAACTGATGTTCCTTGTCATGGCTAGTAAAATTAACGTCACTGGAACTTTAGCCACTCTTACAGTATGGTGCCCAGATAGAGTGGAGAAGGGATGGTCCTCATCAAGTGATGGGTCACTTCTGTTTAAGGGTGGGATGAAGCTGTTGTGTAGGTGACTCTGCTGAGGAAGCCTTGAGGACACAGTTCCACTGGACACTGACCATTTGGCTGTCATTGCAAACCCACGTCTTCTGTAAGACCCAGAACTGGGGAACCTGAAATTTAGATTCCCTGTACAAGGAATGCCAGAGCCAGCCTGTGGATGTCTTCATGGCCACTCCATCAGGGCTCTCATCTCTATGAATTCAGCCTTTCATCCAGGTACCAGCTTGTTGCAATGGACACCTTGTCCTCGTGCAGCTGCCTTGCACCACGAGTGCCGTTGTCAGCAGGGGAACAGCTACTGGAGGGTTCAGCTTTGGGAAGAGAGAACTTCCTCTTGCTGGAGCAGCTGTGTAAGCTGCCAAGTGTCCCCATCTCCCCTGGGAGCTGAGGTTGTCCAAGTTCTCAGAGTGAGCGGTATTGTCAGTAATCTCTGTGCACCAATAAGTGCAGCGTTTAATTCTGGTATCTGCCTTTCAGGGCATTGCTGGAGCAGATGGCCTCCCAGGGGACAAAGGAGAACTGGTAGGTGTCCTTAAATTGAGTAAATTGACTCAAAGAACAGATGGGTCTAGAGATCCATGTATTAAGAACTAGTGTGATCAGTCAGAATAAACCATCCAAGAGCTCCAACCCTTGCTGGCTGCAAAACAAAGGCAACCGAAGCCTTTCTGCCATTGCATTGATGGTGTGCATCCTCTCGTCTTCAGGAAGCACCAGAGCCACCATGGCCTTTGCAGAACTCTGGCATGTCAGCACTCATTTGTCACTTTGCTCCTCAGAGCGGTTGCCATTGCTCTGCTCACGGGGGTTTGGTCCATCTCAAGAAGTACCCAGGTTGCCTGGACCTGCGTTCAGCATTGGTACCCAGGGCAAGTCTTGGTGTCAGTGTCCTCTCCATGTGCTGGGGCTGAATCTGGTCTCCAGCATCCTGTTATCGTTCCTGGCCTCTCTGCTAGAAAAGCCATGTAGATGTCATCGTGGCATCCTGGAGTTTGGGACATTTGGCTTTAGATAAGCATTTTCTGAATGGGTCATTGTTTCTTATTTCCTTTTTCTTTCTACCAGGGTCCCTTTGGTCCCCCCGGCCAGAAAGGAGAGGTAGGTGTCAGACATTGTGGGCTCGTGTCTCGAAAGGTTTGGGAGTAAACACACTTCCCGCATCTTTTGATGATGTATCTCCATAAACTATGTTCAGGTGTCACTTCCTAGAAGCGTATTTTCTTCATGGTCGTGCTATAAAATTGATGACGAGTTTTTTGTGGCATTCAAAACGTTCACACGTTTGATAATCTTCCTGCAGCAAGGACGCCTGTTGTCATGGCCTCTGTATGTCACACCACCCACACGATGCAAGAACTGTACATGGAAACCTGAAGAAAGGCTTAACTGAGCCCCATGAGAAAAGAATGGACCACGTCTTCCATGCTTGTTTCTTTTTCTTCTTCATTACAGCCAGGAAAAAGAGGAGAACTTGGTCCAAAAGGTGCCCAAGGACCTAATGGGACAGCTGGAGTACCAGGGATCCCAGGACACCCAGGGCCCATGGGCCATCAGGGGGAGCGAGGCGTTCCTGGCATCACAGGAAAACCTGGACCTCCTGTGAGTATCGCCTGCTTCAGATGAACCGTTTGCAAGCTTCTGAATTGAAGTTCTCCAGAATGCACGTCTTGGAGAATTCATCTTCTCTCCCCATGACACAAGAACAGACTGTCTGTGTCTAGGGGAACGGGCTGTTCTCCTTAGAAAAGTGAGGTGGGAGTTGGTCATCTAAAAAGACAACTTCTATTCACTAGTTCCAATGTTAGACCTCTGTCGTGGTCCAGAGCTCATGTTTCACCCTTCAGGAAAGGCCAAATAAACCCCAGATTAAAGATCTGGCCTAACATTAATTTTAATCTCTGCCATTATTGTGACAGAGCTTCCGAATTAAGTCAGTATCTATTGCAGGCATCACCATGCGGGATCCTGAGCCTCTTCCTGAGCTGCTGGGAAGGTGTTTGGTGTCCTGAAGCTTCTCTCAGGGGTGATCATCAATAACGTGGTCTGTTAATTCTGTTAATTGCAGGGCAAAGAGGCCAGTGAACAACATATAAGAGAACTCTGTGGGGAAATGATAAATGGTGAGTATTCTGGAGAGAAAACAGACTTTAATTAGCTGAAGATGAGTAGATCCTGAGCGTAAGATGGCTCCTGAGATCGGTTATTTTTCGGTCTTAATAACAAAAAATACATTGACCTTTAATTTAAGGAGATTATTCAGGAGGTCACCTGGTTGTCTGAGATGCCTTTTAATTTCATAACATTAGTATGTTTAAATGATTCATCCTGGCAACATACAAAGCGCGCTGAAAGCAGCTTTGGGACAGGCGTGCTCCACACGCTGGTGAGAGCGTCTGCCCTAACCCGTGTCACTCCAAACCTCCGCTCCCCTCCCTGGCACACCCCGTCTCCTGGAGCAGGGCTCGGCGCTCCCGAGGAGCGTTCTTCTGTCTCTGAAATCCCTTTTCTGGATGTCGAGGTTACGTTCGCCATTTGGGCTCAAGCTCTGAAGCTTGTTTCAGAGAACTGGGTTTAAACATCTAGAGTACTTGAGATCTTGGAAAAGTGGTTTAGGAAAGAGGAAATCTTAAATGGCTTAAAAACCTGATTTCTGACCAAAATCTCCCTCTGTGAAGATGTTAAAAAAAATGTAGAAAACCCAAAAAGCCACGAGCTGAGAGGACTGGCTGTGCAGGAGCGGCAGGGAGCGAGGTCTGCCTGAGCACACAGCTCTGCTCTAGCGCTGGACGCTCAGTCTTCAGCTGCTCACTTGGTGGCAGACAACAAAGAGCCAAGCAAAGAGTGAAAGTGTTGGACGTTCTGGTTCTGATTGTTCTTTTCAGCTCAAATTGCACAGTTAGCTGCTAATCTGAGAAAGCCCTTGTCTCCTGGAATGACGGGTCGGCCTGGCCCAGCCGGTCCTCCAGGTCCTCCTGGAGCTACGGGAAGCGTTGGGCATCCAGGTCCTCGAGGTCCCCCTGGATACAGAGGGCCAACAGGAGAACTTGGTGATCCTGGTCCCAGAGGTAAGACTCAACTAACCTACTTTTCTTTTATGCCCACTGAAATAAGTAGCAAACTTGTCTGAATTTCAGCAGTGGAGGAGAAAAGGTTGGGCCCGGGGCAGCAGACGGGAGTTCTAGAGGGCAGTTTTGTATCTTTAGGGACGCAAAGATCCCAGCAACGTCCTGGGGGTTTTGAGCTTCTCTTGGTCTTTCCCCTTTCTGTCCTTGGATCCAGCTGCAGTACACAACCCCTTGTTGAAACTGTCTATTTATGATTAAAGGTGACGCCGGCGAGAAGGGAGATAAAGGACCTGTTGGCCAAGGTATTGACGGGCCTGATGGCGACCAAGGACTTCAAGGTAAAGCTGTCCAAATAATTTCCTCAACAAGGACAAAATAAAGGTGAAGAGGGGCAGCTCTGCCTGGCCTTGGCCGTGTTTCATCATCACCTCAACCCTGTCATCGTCACAGTCGGGTTGTTTTCCTCTGGGTGCGCTTTGAAGAGTAGAACTTAATTAGCACGGCCCCTCCTCAGCCCTCTCCTGTCCAGTCCTAAATGTTTTGGAGAATGTTTTTGCGCGAAGGCTGCTGGGACAACCAGGCTCTTCAGTTGGTTGTGGCTGTGAAAGGTTTTCTAGATGGGGAAGGCAGAACCCTTCTTAACTGCTCCCACACGGCTGCCGCTGTCAGAAGGTTGTTCTTGGTGGTGGTACTTCATATGCAGTAATTGGGGAGTTAATTAAGTTGTGTATCAGTTAATTGAAAGGTGCGTGACCCCTGGTAGGCCCCAGATGAAGATGAAAAGCTGATGCCTGTTTCCTGCTGGACACATCCGTACAATGAATCAGCTAGAGGCATCAAAAGCAGGCTCTGCATCCCGGTAACTTCCTCAAACCAGGATCTTTAGACCCGTTGTCTTAGATTCTTCCATAAAATAATTGTATTAATTCACAAATCTTTTCCAAGAGAGGCTGTTTCACAGATCCCGAGGGCGTCTGTGAGGAGAGCAGCAGTAGATGCAAGTCATCTCTTGCATGAATAAAAAGATTCAGGCAACATCTCTCTGTAATTAAGCCAAAAATTGGGGTTTTTAGACCATCTGATGTAACTGCCCCTCAGGGAGACAGGATCACGCTGTGCGGTGTTTTAGAGAGCTTCACTAACTCGCTGGGACAGAAATCAGTGTTCTGTGAATTATTTTTGGCATCTGATGATCGAAAGAAATAATAATAGCTTGAGTCCACCCAAAGCAGAAATTAGTTTTGCCAATAAATGTATTTCTTGAGCAAATTTTGGGAATTAGGCACCGGTATAAAGGAAAGTCCGTTTCTGCAGTGTCCGGGAGATGTTCAGGATCATCATTCTCTCCACTCCCCTTCCCTTAGTCAGAGTCTTGATGAGAACCAGACTTGAGGAGGTGCAAGGAGCTGAAGGCCACAAGCTGGTGGCCGAGGAGGGACAGCTGTGAGCACTCCTGTTGTCACAATAAGCTGTGAGCTCACACATCTGTGAGCAAACTGTTCACAGGGGAGGGTGTAAAATAATTCTGGTTACAAATGACTCGTTATTACTGATGAAGTCATTCCCCGAGGCAGCACTGCGGTGGGATCCAGTGCAGCAGAAGTCAAGAGACACGCCGGGGAACAAACGCACGAGGTGAAACCTCTGCCTTTAACTGCGTCAAGGTGGTTCCAGGAAAGCCGAAGGGGTGCGAAAAAATGCAAGGCACATACTCCAGCTTCAGGCTACATTTATTCAACACCTTGTACTCAACAGGCCGTAACAAGTCTGATGTACAGAGACTCAAAGTAGTTTAGGAACTCTAGAAGTAACATATACACAAATATATACACACACTTATTCTAAAAATGAAGGGAAGGAACTTATTCATGCAGTAATCTTTTCCCCCTTCCTGTTTAGGACCACCTGGTGTACCTGGAATTACGAAAAACGGCCGTGACGGTGCTCAGGGTGAACCCGGTCTTCCAGGAGATCCTGGTATTCCTGGTGCTATTGGGGCTCAGGGAACTCCAGGAATATGCGACACGTCGGCCTGCATGGGAGCTGTTGGAGCATCAACTTCCAAAAAATCATAAAAACAACAGCACAAGAAGTGGAGAAGTGACTGAATATTTAAAGAAACGGTGCATTGTAAGAAAACAGAACCCTCCTAGTGATAAATGGACAGATGTTCCTTCTACCTTAAGTGGAGACTTTGACACAGTTCTATGAAAAAGAAAACATCAGATGAAACCTTTAATAAAAAGATGCTTTATGAGTATTTCCTCCTCACCCCCCCTCCACAGTTATTCTCCCCGGTTTTTACTGCTAACCAGCCTCGCCTTCCCTTTCTCCCCTTGGCCAAGAGCCCCGCAGGAGGAAGCGTTGGTTCCTTTTTGCTGTCCCTGCCCTCGCTGTACTACAGAGCACGACTTGTCTGCAGAAACCTCGGCACTTGAATTCCCTGGTGCTGCTCCCACTGACTTCAGTCCCGCAGGTTTGTGCGCTGAAATCCATGTGAAAGGTACTTGGGCACCTGAGAGATGCTTCTATCCGTGGAAATCAGGCATTTCAACATCCTCTATTTTAAGATGTTAAGATTCTGGCCCTAAATCAAGACCGGCGGTCAGGTACATCTGCCAGTTTTCCCTTTCGCCAAGCCTAGTAAATAGGAAATCCCCTTGCAGTCCAGTTCTGCCAGAGGTGTAATGTACATATTTTAATTTACAGGGGAGAAGTTTTTGTATATTTCCATATACTAGAGGCAATCAACAGTATTTTCCACAACCTCTACTTCAGCTATTTGCACAGTAATTGTGACTGAAACCCCAGCTAGGGAAGGATGCTCTTCTGCACTCCTGTATGAACTGTTGTACAAATAAAAGGAGATTTTTTTTAACCTTTTCTTTGTGCTGTTCTACGTCTCATTATACACATCAAACGAACTTGGCTGAGCTCCGCTTGCCAGAGCTGGTTTTTCTAGGATCGTTTGGAAATAAACTGCTGCAAAAATTGTCCATCATTTAAAACACTATTGGTTGTTTCTGTACCCGCTAGCATCATCTGGTTTAAAAAATGAACAAACCCACCCTCAGCTCACACTGTTCTAGTTCTGCCCCATACGCTCAAGCCTCTGAACACAGGAGTTAATTTAGCTTTAAATATGAAAATAGTTTGTGCTTTTAAATAACCCGCCCTTTACAATGTGCCGCTCTGCGACTAAAGCAACAACACAAGAACCTGTCGGGGAGTTCTGGGACAGACATTAAAAATAGTTCTGTTTAAAAAAAAGCGCCAAGGCTCTTGTGTTAAAACATCCATGGCAAATGTGAACTCCGTCGTATCAGCCCAGTTTAGAACCTGCACATACTCCATCAACCACCACAACCTTTATATGTTTAATGGGAAAAATGGCCCTTAGAATATGCTCACGCTGTTTTCTTTTTACACTTGCATCTAGTCATTAAAGTAACAGATCTACATCTAGTCCTAACTACTGCATCACCTTAAAACCAAACCAAACAAAACACACCAAAAAAACCCCCTAAAGCAGAACAACAAAGAGAAAGAGAACTTTTTTTTTAAAAAATAACTAAAGGGGGGAAAATACTTTCCTTAGTTGTCAATGACATTTTCTTGTAGCTTCTCGGCCCAAAGCCTCTTTAACAGAGCACGGATTTCTGCTGCTGGGATTTTAGTTTCAGTTGTATTTTGAATAAAGGAAGGTTTCTTTAAAGCTCTATTTTTCTCTTGTTGCAGGTCCTAGTCAGCGTGTAAATGGAGGCAGTAAAATCCAGTCTGGGCCGCTGTTAACCACACCAGTGACACAGGGCGAGGGGCTCAGCTCACACCACTTGGTCTCCGTAGCCATGCATGTTCTCCTGCACCGGGCACGTTACAAACGAGTCCGAGCTTGCTGTTTTTAGTCTCCTGCCTGTTTTACCACAGAACACAGTCTCAAATTCCTAAAAAGCAAAACGCAAAAAAAAAATATAATTATGTTTAACGTAAATAGTTACTCGAGATGGTTTTGTTTTGCTAGGGTCTTTGAAAAGCAACCTTATAAGACCTTTAATAGGAAGCGCTGAGGGGCCAAACCAGTATCTAGATGAGCAGGGTTTCCTCTGTGTGGTCCGTCTACTCTTTGCAGCTACTCAGCAGAGCCAGAATTAGCGTGAGGCTGCAACTACCGGTGTGGTAGCTGCTTCTAGGGCACAGAACCTTTTACTACGCTCGCCCACACTGAGACAGAGTGGGAGCGTAGCTGTGAGGCCCTGCACTTCACTACTAGGTCATGAAAACTAACCAGAGACCAACTCTGTGAACGGGTGAGAAATAGAGACAATGAAGGGAGGGGAAGAATGATTGAAGGGGGGCTCAATTCTACACTGTTGTCCGGACTCTATCATGCTCAGGAAGTGGGCTAACTGAAAAAAAAACCCACATTTTAAATCTGCTTGGAAAGCCTGACTGAGGACAGCCTGTGATTTCACAGTACCGAACTGAACCAGCTCTGAGTAAAGAACGACTGAAAGCGAGGCTCAGTGACGCAGCGGTTCTTCACAACCAGCACCAAGCAGTCCGGACACAGTTACGACAGCTTTAAAACATTTCCCATCTTTATCAAGAACAAAAATGAAACGAGCTGTGAAACCTGTTTCAGAGCGTCACCGTGCCGCTCCTGGATGTACTTCAGGAAGGCGGTTGTCCACTGCAAAGTCGTTGCCTTGTCGGTATCCACAGTACAGAACGGAACCAGAAGATTCAGCTCATCACAACAAACCCGGATTCTGCGCCTACAGGAAAATACAAGAAGTTATCAACCAGTGGGGGGAGAAGGAAGGAAAAAAAATAAGGAAAGGAGGACTGCTCGTGGCCTTTGAGGATGTCTTTTGGTTCGCTACGAGCTTTGTGTTTCTAGATTAGTCCTGCTCTGCGAGTTACTTTGTATTTACAGACTTGGTTACGTGTTTTGAGATATCTCTTGTGGTTTGTTTATAAGTTCTGTAAACTTTGTTTATCTGTAAACCTAAACGTGATGTTTACAGAACTGGTTAAAGGCTTTGAAATCTCTCCTTTTGTTTGTTTATAGAGTAAAAGATCAACCAAGGAAACAGATTTTTTTTTTCCCCTAACAAACACCAAACCCTCACCGCCTGCACTGCTTTTAGGTAAAATAAAATACGTCAGATTTATGTCTGACTCTGGGTAAGGGCAGGAGCCAGTCTCAGTATTTTAAGCGGCACAAACTTTGTCCTCCCCCTCCCGACAGGCATCACCTCCGGTCTCTCTCCAGGCGGTTGTGTCTTTCTCTGCGCTGAGCGATCCCATCCTGAGAACCAGCGGGCCCCTGCACGCTGGGATTAGCCTGTGCTGCCTGCCAGGCCCCCTGGGCAGAGGCAGCGCCCTGGCTGTCAGCACACAGGTTTTGAATTTCACCAAGGGGTTTCCGATCTGCGTTCGGATCCAACGGGCTGAGTCGGCTGCAACTTCTGTTTATTACTTGCTTGCATAAGGTGTCTTCTTGGAAAAAAAAAAAAAAAAAGAGGAAAAGAAGAACCTGTTCATAACCCTCTCACTAATCAGTCACTGAAAATATGATAGAATAGAATAGAATCATAGCATGGTTTGGGTTGCAAGGGACCTTCCAAGGTCATCTAGTCCAACCCCGCTGCAGTCAGCAGGGACGTCTGCAACTAGAGCAGGTTGCTCAGAGCCCCATCAAACCTGGCCTTGAGCGTCTGCAGGGTTGGGGCCTCTACCAGCTCTCTGCGCAGCCTGTTCCACTGCTCAACCACCCTCATAGTAAAGAACTTCCTAATGTCTAATCTAAATCTCCCCTTCTCTAGTTTAAAACCATTGCCCATTGTCCTATTGCTACAAGCCCTCGTGCAAAGTCCCTCCCCAGCTTTCTTGTAGGCCCCCTTCAGATACTGTAAGACCGCTATAAGGTCTCCTTGGAGCCTTCTCTTCTCCAGGCTGAACAACTCCAACTTTCTCAGCCTGGCTTCACAGGAGAGGTGCTCCAGCCCTCTGTTGTCACTTTATTTATGTGGAATAATCTTTGAAGCTTTATTGCCAACCTAGATCGACTCTTACAGGAGCGCGTGTCCTTCAGAAGCCCCAAGGCACTGTCTGCTGTTTCAAAATCCACCCAGCTTCTCTCTCCTCAGAGAACCCACTGCGATCATCCTGCCTTTGAGGAGCATTTGAGGCAGTCCTTAAATGTTCTCCAACTGGATACTGACCGGACCTGCTGTATCAACTTTGAGGTCAAAAAATGTAGAAAGAAGCCAGCTGCTTCTCTAGGCCCAGATCTCAAAGGTACTTTGCAACCTCAGGTTTTCTCATTTCAAGCCAGAAGTGCCAAACAATTTTGAAAGTCTACCTAAACTCATAGGTGTCGAACTTTTTGGGAGAAATCTAGTCCCATATTGCCCACACCACAGCTCATACGAGTCACTAAAATCATATTCATCCTAGAAAACGCTTCAATTCAGGAAAAAAAAAGGTAGATTTGAAGGCTAAGAGAAAGCTAAGCGAAAAGAAGATAAGCAGTTTACCTCCAACTTTAATCCAGACTTCCTCAGGCAAAGCTTTGTGCATGGCAGCTACTGTCTGTTTGGTGGATTCAGTCTCCTGATAGCAGAAGGACAGTGTCTTGGATATCCCACAGTCTTGATGTTTGGCAGCTTCCACAATAGTGCAAGACGTCCCAGAGGTCTGTGAAAACCAAAAAGGAAACACTTTTGAGGACTATATACAGATAAAAATGAGACTATCTGATACCTTCATGTTAACTTCTTAAGTCTTAGCCCTGTGATCCAGTGTGTTGTATCAGAACAAATCCCAATCCTTTCTGCACGTGACCATGGGATTTTGACAGACTGGTGCCTCTTTTTGGGACACCTCTGAAATTTCCCAGTGCCACACTGTCACTCTTCACTCTTGCTTCAGAGGTTACCGTGAGCTGGCGGGGGGAAATTCTTTCTCATCAAAATGAATTGGCAAAAGAACCACAGAAAATGGTACTAAGTGTCTCCTTGTCCTGTGTGGATGAAGCTGATGATGCACTGATAAACTCAAGGAAAAAAGCCATCCTAGTAAGAAATCCAACAGCCTGCAGATCATTACTGATCCTGTTCCCCTGTACCGGGCATGGGCAAGGCTGCCTCTCGAATCCTGAGTTCAGTTCTGGGCCCCTCACTCCAAGAAAGACCTTGAGGGGCTGCAGCATGTCCAGAGAAGGACAACGAAGCTGGGGAAGGGTCTAGAGCACAAGGCTGGGGAGAAGCAGCTGAGGGACATGGGGGTGTTCCGCCTGGAGAGGCTCAGGGGAGACCCTCTCGCTCTCGACAACTCCCTGACAGGAGGTTGGAGCCAGGTGGGGTCGGGCTCTTCTTCCAACAAACAAGCAACTGGACAATAGGAAACAGCCTCAGGTTCCACCAGGGGAGGCTGAGGTTGGCCATGAGGAACAATTTGTTCCTGGCAAGGGCTGTGAAGGGCTGTGCCAGGCTGGGCAGGGCAGTGGTGGAGTCCCCATCCCTGGAGGGGTTTCCAAGCTGTGGAGATGTGGTGCTGAGGGCCAGGGGTTAGTGGTGCCCTGGCAGTGCTGGGTTATCTACCTGTGCTTGTGCAGGACTGGCGCTTCCAGCAGTAGAACAGTTCATGGCAAATAACGGGTACGTGAACTGTAAAGAAGCCGTGGCAGGTGCTGTCTTATTTTTCCCTAATGCAGGACACTTGTTTTCTTGCTGATGAACAGGAACACCCACCAGTTCTGACGGCTGTCCAATCAATGTTACTAAACTTAAAACAAAAAAAAAACAAACAGGAAGAAAACAAAACAAAAACCAAAACAAGAGACAAAACATATCAGACTGACTACTTGAAAACAAGTACAGAAAAATTTACAGCTACACACACTTCTAGTAACTATCGCCAAGAAAGCACTTTCATTGACCATAAACCGAAATCGTTATTGCCATATTGCCTACTTCAGGGACAGAAAAAAAAAAAGCTATGAAGGTATTTTATTCTGTGCAGTAACGACTCAGCTTTATGCCTGAATGTTTCATCAGCACATTAATAGCTGCAGGGCAGGATTGTAAAGCAGTATTTTTGCTCAGAGTTCTCCCCATAGTCAGGCCTCCACATTGTAACACTGATCAATTGCTCTCAATATTTTATTACGATCAAAAATCTACTTCGCTCTTAGCAAACTGCACGTTAAGACTAGTTAATGTTCTTCTCCCACCTTTATTTACCTTACTTGTTGTTATCAAGTTGTAATTAATTTGGGAACTACATACTGTTAATACACAGAGGGACTTAATCCGGAGTTGCAGCCACATTTGACAGGCAGTTTTAGAAAGCCCAACCCATCCTTCTCATGTTTTTAAAAAACTACCATTCTTAGGCTTCATTCAGAAAATCATTTTTTAACTATATGACGACACAGAGCTTATCAACATAAACTAAAAATAATTGCAACACACTTGTTAAGAGTTACTGCAGATTCTTGGGGTTCTTGACATCTGGGGTGTTCTGTCTGGATGCTGTTGAATCTGTCTTCCAAGCGAACTCTGACTGCAGATTTACGCCTAGGCTCTGGTGCCAGTGCTGAACTTTCAACAAGTATGTTTCCTTTATTTGTCCCAATAGAATTTCCATCATGCATAACTTTTACTAAACTGTATCCTGGGACTTCTACAGAGCCACTGTTAGGAGTTCTATCTGTTTGGTTCAAAGGGAGGTTAGACTCGCTAAGTAGCATCGTTCTGAGCTCCTGGAAGTCAGCGTAGCTCAAATGTGGGTTTGAACTCAGCAAACTGCTGTCAGAAGGTAATCCTGACTGGCAGATAACGGGGTAAACCGCCTGGTGCCCAGAACTGCTTGATGAACACCCCTCCTGACCAGCGTTCAACGAGGTCTGGTGCAGAGCAGGGCCTGCAGAATTCCCAGGCAAGGAGAAAGAACTCAGCCTAGCTTCCATTCCACCTCCACCAGCTTGTGCCTCCATGTGTGAGTAAAGTATGTGCTGCAGCTGGGTGTACTCAATCTCCATCAGCTCCACCAGGCTGACGTCTGCGGTGGCGAAGCTAAGATTTTGCTCACCAAAAGAAACGTCACTTGAGCCTCCAGGTCCAACAGCAACCGGAGCAGGATCAGGAACACTAGCTGTGCTTTGAGGAATGGAGGTCTGAGGCTCTTCTGGGGCTGATCCTGACATGACTACAGTGAACCTAATCAGTTACCTATGTCTCTTCCCACAGTAAACCATAAAACCTGCAAGAATCACCAGTACTATACATAAGAAGAAAAAAAAAAAGGCAAAAAACTTGCACTTAAAACTGATTCGGTACCACTGCGAGGTAACAAACCAAGGAACAAGCTCCTGCTGTGGTACCAGACACTGACCATGTCTCACCCCCCGAACCCAGCTGAGATCCTCCCTCCCTCCCACCCCAACACGGCTGCTGACGAGAAACGGATTTCACCTGCCAACACCCAGCCTCCTGGGGAGGGAGGCTCTAGGTCCTCTGCTGCCTACGCCTCCCTCAGAGCAGCCCCCATGGGCCTGTGGGCCCCAACGCGGCCCCAGGGAAACGCGGGGGGACAGGCCGCGGCTGGGAAGGGTCGGGGTGGGGGGACACC
>VZZY01021078.1:806871-863611 GCA_013400335.1 Eurystomus gularis | reverse complement strand
GGAATGGACGCGATCTCTAGAGATCATCTCGTCCAACGCCCCAGCCAAAGCGGGGTCACCCAGGGCAGCTCACACGGATGGGTCTTGACCAGAGGAGGAGACTCCACAGCCTCCCTGGGCAGCCCGGGCCTGGGCTCTGTCAGCCTCACAGCAAAGAAGTTTCTCCTCGTGTGGAGGTGGAACTTCATGGGTTCCAGTTTGTGCCCGTTTCCCCTTTGTCTATCGCTGGGTACCATTAAAAAGAGACTGAGTGCTCCATCTTCCTGACACCCACCCTTCAGACATTTATAAATGATCAGATCGCCTCTCAGCCTTCTCCAGGCTAAACAGCCCCAGGGATCTCAGTCTTTCCTCATAAGAGAGATGTTCCAGTCTCTTAATCATCCTCATATCCCTCTGCTGGACTCTCCCCTATCACCCTTGAACTGGGGAGCCCAGAACTGGACACAATATTCCAGACGTGGCGTCACTGGAGCAACCCAAGGTTGTTGTGTTTTGCCCTGTTGTGGCTGTGGAT
Organism: Eurystomus gularis; assembly: GCA_013400335.1. Taxonomy (NCBI): domain Eukaryota; kingdom Metazoa; phylum Chordata; class Aves; order Coraciiformes; family Coraciidae; genus Eurystomus; species Eurystomus gularis. Next base: position 863,094 of record VZZY01021078.1, on the reverse strand, counting down.
CCCGGTCCATGAGGAACCGGCCGGGAGCAGGGCAGCGTTGAGGGAACTTGTCCTCTCCCGCTGTCAGGTGTGAGGGCAGCCGGGGCTTCCTTCCTGCCAAGCCGTTAGCGGGGAGCACAGCGCTGCTTTTCCACACAAAGCTTCCTCCTCAAACACAGACGTGACACGGAGGCGTTTTTTTTTCACTGCACGGGGTGTAGGAATTCGCCAGCCTGCAGAGTTGTGTTTAATCAGGGTTGTTATCAGAGCGGGGCTGAGCTCGGCCACTCTGGAGCATGAGGCCTGTGGAACGGCAGCGGGTGTGTGGGCTGCATCAGTCCTAGTCTTTTAAAAATCCTCCCCAAAACCATTTTGGGCAGGGCTCCGAAGCCCTGAGTGGTGGTTGATCATGTGTCACGGCCAACACCTTTTCCTGTGGGTCAGGTACCATGAGGATAATCTCCCCAGCCACCCAGAGCACAGATGATATAAAGGCAAACTGTAACAGAGAAACAAAGCTGCAGCGGTTTGAAGTGAACACCTCTGCTTTGTTTCATTGCGGCAGGGTAGAGGACTTTCCCTTTTAGCCTCTTTTTTCCCCACCAAGAGTCCTTCAAGCACTGCGGGCAAAAGGCTCTTTCCTACAACCCATCCACAACCCATGGCCCTGGATTTCCTATTAGAAGATTAAGTTACTAAACACTTCAGTAGTTGCCCAGTGTTCTTTGATGAAAGTTGCTCCAAAGCCCCTTAAAAAAAGTTCTGTCTTTTCTAGACTTGCGGTATTCTCACGATGCCATGAAAACAAGCTCGGCTGCAAGGGCTTCCTTGCAGAGACCGTCTGAAAGCATCCCCACAGAATCGCTCTCTCCACAGCAGGCACCTCACAACAGTGAGCAGTTTGTACATTCCCTGTCTGCTACTGGTGAATTTAGTATCAGAACCAGGTGCTTGTCACAACAGACACATCCTAGAAACAAGCCGGAGTGTGAGGTTAAAAAAAAATCTGGTTACGGCATTCTTTAATGATGTGAATATTCACTCAAGGTCACACGAGCAGACATTTTCCATGTCAGCCTGTGCCCTACATAGATGTAGCCACACTGGTGGCTTTCCTCCAGAAATAAAAGCTGAAATTTTTAAAGCAGTTTTGTGTGCACTGGGCTCCACACACACTTTTCTCCTCCCCTGTTGCTTCTCCATCGCTCCCCTTTAGAACTGAATATTAGTCTTTTATAGATGTAATCATCTTTCTGCTTATATTCTAGACCTTTTAGAGGCTTTTACATGAAAATTTAGCAAAATACTCTTTGGAAAGTTAATTTAGCTTAGCACAAACATAGACGAAAACCCAAAATAGTTGTTTCATCTTAATCAAAAGTTTGAACAAAGCCAGGGAATTGTTTCTTTCTCTCTCTCTCGTAATGCACGGTAACAATTCAGTACTATTTTTAGTCTCTGTAAATGGAGTTAAATCGTTATGGTTTTTTTCACTGTCTGCTGCAGGGTGGAAGGCAGGAACCTCGCTGCAAAAATCCCAGCCCAGGTCATTATAAACTATATAAAGCTGTGGTTTAAAAAAAAATTAGTCATTCGTGCCTGTCTGCTGGGGCTTGTGCCACTACATTTACCGGAACATGCATTTACTGTTCCAGAATCAGGATCAGATTCCCCAAACTGATCGCTGACAGAGGAAAGTTGCCTAAAAGATGAAAAGCCACACGTCTATTTTGTAACGTGACCTCAAGGAATTAATGAATGGTGTGAACTGAGTTTTTCTTAAGTTCAAAGCTAACCTGCCTTAATTTCTTTTCTTTCGATTTTTTTTTGGTGTAAAATCTACAAACTTCCTAATTCAAAACAATAATGAAAAAAAAACCCCTTCGGAATCAATTAGAGTGCTTTAGAACAGAAAGAAAAATCCCAAGTGCAGATTTTCATAGGCTTTTTAGAACGTCTACAATTAAACATCAGCGGGTAGTGATGTCCTACAAAACATCGTCCGTTAAACAATGAGGAAACAAAACCCACGTGCCACCAAGTGTCTTGTGGTTTGTTGAGAAGTAGCAATATTTAGAAAATAAGATACATGTAGAGATTTAAGAGATGGACAACCGTTCTCTGTAGATGTTTATTCTACTTACAGTAACAAAAACCTGTGAAGTCCCATATTTTAATGTACAGCGATATAGTTTGCCATATAAAATACAATTTACAGAAATTTCTATCAAGGAAACCTAAACAAACACACTTCCTTTTTTGTTTGGTTTTTTTTTGCATACTTTGATGTATGTCTTTAAATTAGAAACATCTCATTAAGAAAAAAAAAAAAATCTTACACCATAGTAGATGTTTGCATTTAATACCGCCTCTCTGCATTTCAACGTTTTCCCTCCAGGTTCAGAACTCTCGTTTCAACCAGCAAATCCTGGGCGTGTAAGGACTTCAGAGACGCACCGATGTGAACTGCAAGACCTGCCGTGAGATACATGGCGTACGTGCTACTCGTCATGTAGTCTTCAAGACGCGTACGTTCATGGGAATCGCATTTTACATTTCCAAAACTTATTTTATAAAAAATAGCAAAATATTTCCCCACCGGTTAATTTACACGGTCCCAATAAATTAGCGGCGTTTTGTTTCAGGCTTTAGAATTATGTACTTGAAGAATCCACAAGCAGTAGCGGTGTACTGTATTTCACAGTGAAAAATTTCCCTCTGGAATCACAACATGAAATTCCACCACTTTGCTTTTCCCGCTCAACACGGTTCTACCCTTTGCAGTGGGGTTTTATATACACTACCAGCCTAAGCAGGGTTGAACAAAAGACAGCGACACTTTGTTTTTTTTCAGGAGCAAAACACTTTCAGAATGTGAAGTACAGTAAGATGAGGACATTTCTGAAGTCTATGGCAAAATTCGGCAAAACCAAAAATCTGCTCAACTTATTCTTCCTGCCTTTGAGGTACCGATTCCTTTGTAGTCTCGGCCTTTTTCAAATACACGTCTGCTCTTTTTTTAAGTTTTGCTGGTTATAAAGGTGCTGCTCTTCTATGTTCTCTAATTACAGATTCGTAAAAATGTGACATTTAAAACCCCTCCGCCTCATGAAAAAACCCCTAAGTACGACTTGTTGCTTGGCTGTACATTTAACAGATGAGTCCCACAACACAAAATACCTCTCTATAAAAAGGAAGATAGTGCACTTGAAGCTTATAATAACATTCCGTTTTCAAATCCTCTTGTCAGTCACAAGTCATTATTAACACTGTTCTTCTGCAGCCTTCTCCTAAATACACGCGACCCTTCCGTTGTAAAATAAACAAGACGGCAACGTTGGACTCCTGCTTTTTAAAGTGTGTGCTGTAGGAACAACTTTGACACCAAAAGATCACCGAAATGAGATGTAAAGGTATGGCTCCTAAGGTCTGGATTAAATTCTCTTATAAAATTACAATTCAAGTTACTGGAAAACATAACTTTATAATCTTAAAAAGCAATATGCTCTTCTTCGACTTTTTTCCATTTCTGTACTGTAAATGGAAATTTTAAGATAAAGATGCAAGTAGAAAAACAAAATTTCAGTATAGGTAACGCTGTGAATTTTTATAAGAAAAACATTATGCACAAAATGCAGCAAGTGAAAGTCCCGTCTGGTCTCGCCGTTTATCTGAGTATTTTCATTCACAGTTGTTCAAAAATTGCTAATTTGTCAGTACATTTTGTAAGGCTAGTTTTACAACAGGGTTTTTGTAAAGGTGAGAATATACACTATATACACAAGATGCTGACTCAGTCCTTGCTGTGTTGCAAAAGTTATATTATTTATGGGAGATACAGTATCGTATGTCTATGACTGATTAGTAGAAGATGAAGCTTCTGTTTCTGTTGGTTTCTGAGCTTCCTTCGGTGTTTCTGGCTTCATCTCTTTACCAGTCTCCTTACTCTTACTCCGATCTTTGCGATCTTTTCCTCTTTCTCTTTCACGATCTCGATCTCTCTCTCGATCTCTCTCCTTTTCTCTGCTTCGGTCCCGGTCCCTGTCTCTCTCTCTGTCGCGATCTCTGTCTCGGCTTCTTGATCGCTCTCTGTCACGTCTTCTGTAGGATTCTCTCTCCCTGGTTCTTGCTCTCTCTCGGTCTCGGTTTCTTTCCCAGTCTTTAGCCCGCTCTGAATCCTTTTCTCTGTCTTTGTTTTGGTTTCTGTCTCTGTTTTTATCCCAGTCCTTGTCTCGGTGCCTCTCCCAGTCCCTGTCTCTATTCCAGTTTCTGCCACGGTCTCTTTCCCAAGGTCTGCCGTGTTCTCGATCCCTTCGTCTCTCCTCAAAGGCTCTGCCTTGTCGATTGTCTGCTTGCTGAGGCTCTGGCTGATCTAAACCCTTGTCTTTATTTCCTCCCTCGTATCTCTCTCTCTGTCTCCCTTCAAATGTCTGGCCTCTAAATTCAGGATTTTTGCCTTCTCGGAAGTCAGATGATGACCACTGTCCTTCCGACTCAGATCCTTGTCCAGAAATATTGGAAAGAGATGCAGATGGTCCAGATTCTTCCCACATCTCTTTTCTGTGGGATGGTGGATGGCTTGGAAGGTCCAGGAGTGGTCTTGGGGGTGCCTTCATACCTTGCGGCGACTGACCTTGGAAATGAAATCTAGAAGAAGAAGGTTCATTTTCTTCTGAAAACAGTGCAGGTGCGGCTCCTCTTGGACCTCCAAACTGAAGCGGTGCTGGACCTCTCTGGCTGGCAAATCTGGGTGGTGGACTCCCTCTCCGTTCTTCGAATGGCTGTGGCAAAAGTCCTCTCGGACCAGGCATATGATTTGGAGCTGGACCTCTCTGCCCTTCAAATTGATTTGGGTGGGGCCCTCTTGGTCCCCCAAAATGACTTGGGGCTGGACCTCTTGGCCCTCCAAACTGAGGGCCTCCTCTCTGTCCTTTAAACTGAGTTGGTGGGGGTCGTCTTTGACCTCCAAAAGGAAAAGGCGAAGGTCCTCTGTTTCCCATAAACTGAGGTGCATCTGGTCCTTCAAACTGTCCTGGAGGCCTGATCATTTCATTATATTGGGAATCTGAGAATTCCCTTTGTTCCATGTGAGGTTCCCTGGAATCTTCAAACTGAGATGGCGACATTCCTCTTGGAACACCATGATAAGAAGGGGTAGGGCCCCTGTTATCACCAAAAATAGATGGTCCATGCTGTGCAGAAAATAAGGAAGGAATGGGACCCTTTTGACCTCCAAATCTTCCAGATGGAGGTCCTCTTTGCCCATCATTATTTGGAGAATCATGCTCTTCAGAGAACTGTGGGGCCGGTCCTCTAAAATTAGGTCCATGAGGTCCTCCAGGTGCATTGAGCATCAGGGGTTGTGTAGGCCCTCCCTTCTGCCCAGACAAAGAAAATGGAGGTCCAGCTTGGTTTTCTTCAAAGTGCTGTGCAGAAGGCCCGCCCTCGCCCTGAACTGATGGAGATTCTGTTTGTTCTACAAATTGAAGAGACTGAGGATTTCTTTGTTCATCATATTGCACTGATGAAAGACCCCTCTCTGGTTCAAAGTGACCAGCTGCGTTTTCCTGAGAAGTAAACATAGGATTTGAGAAAGAATCTCCTCTTCCCATCACTTCCTTTGCCTCATTCGCCCACGCTACTTGATGCATATCTTGCAAAGACTGAGCGTTGCTTGGCGTGGAGAAATTGGGCTGAAAAGATGTACTTGGAGGTGTCGGAAGCAGCACTTTACGTAAAGGTTTGGCTGTCGAAGGTTCTCCAGAAGCTGCTTGACTCACGTTTTCCAAAGTAACTTGAACAGTGTTTTCAAATTTGCTGTTAGATGCCTCTTTCTGGGACACCACAGAAGCCTGTTCACTTGAAACCCAGTTATCACCAGTAAAACCAGGCTGAGTAGCAGGAATTAAAGTTTGATCTTCCTTACCAAGTGAAGCCTGCAAAGCATTTGGATAACTTACTGGAGCAATTTCTCTTGTGGATATCTCATTCTGTACCACCTGTGGCTTGACTCGAGAATCAACACTGTCATTAGGCTCTGTTGCCATTCTTCTAGCTTGTCGAGGATCTCTGTTCTGCCTCGGGTCACAGCCCTGGTTTAGAACTTGTGCTTGCTGATTTAAAGATGAAGGTAAGTCTAATTTTTGTGTAGCTTGCTGGTCCTGATGGAATAATTCAGCCTTTATTAGGGAAGATTTTGGTGGTGGTGACATTAAAGCATCAGACACTGAAAAATGAGCCATTGAAACACCAACAGCTGCTCTTTGTTGTCTGAGGGCTTCTTCTTGTTCCTCTAATTGTCTTTTCTGCTCTTCTATTTGTTTGTTTAATTCTTCCAGCATTTTTTGCTGTTCTACCAAGGACGAGGTTGCAGATAAATCAGGCACATACGAAGCAGGTGTTTCCGAAGAACTGCTCTTAGTGTCCGTGTACATTTTGTTGGGTAAATCATCAACAGTAACTTTTGCTTCTTCCAAGATAGTTTCATCTTCTGGGTCGTAGGCCTCATCCTCTAGCTCGGCCGTGCTTGATGGCTTTTCCACATTATAGCGTTTTTCGCTTTCACCAGCCTGCATTTCAAATGCTTTCTCTGGACCATATTCTTCTTCAGGATCGTACGGTCTGTCGTCCTCCTCCTCTTCTATAGCTCTGTCTTTTGACATCTGTCCAAACTGTTGCACAATGGGATCCAACAACGGAACAGCCGACACTCCTGCATCAGCAGGGGCCTGACCTTCCTGATTTGAAGACTGGGCAGTTTCAGAATCTTTAGCAAGAGGCTCAAAAGTTTTCTTTTTTCCAAACAGTGTCTGCAGGATGTGCTCGAGAGGTGTGGCAGTTTTTGAGGATGAAGAATGCGTAGCAGTAACGCTGGCAGAAGCAGCGGTGGACATCGGTGGTGTCACAGTAGTTGTGGCTCCACTTTTCAGCGAGGACAGTATTTTTAGTACTGAAGGTGTAACTGCTGAGGTGTCTGGGATGGGTGGTGGCGGTGGAGGCGGAGGCGATCCGGGGGGTGTTGTACTTACAGCTGCATCTCCTGAATAGAAAGTGTATTTTGGAGTTTTCTTCTCTTGCGAAGCAGCTTGCGGCCCTTTAGAGAACAGTGAGGTTTCCGTTTCCTCGTGGGCTTGAATTCTGCTTCGCTTCTCCTCCACCTTTTCTGTGTCAATGCCACTGGCGGGACGTTTCCCTTTCTGACAGATAACCAATCCAAGAATTAAATTTGGCCGAGATGACTCAAGACCTGAAAGGAAACACAAAGATTGTATATGTAAAATACCATTTTTCAATTATGCTTTCATCAGAAACACATTATTTTGTATAGTTGCAGCTGCAAGTCATAAAAGGAACAGTTTTTCTGAATTCCATCAGATGTCCTATTGGCAATTTTCCTTAGTCCGTAAGTGTATGCATCTACAGTTCTTTATTTTTAGATATATTTGTATATAAGTAAATGTTTTCATTCCTGCCTTGATCTTTTAAATAAAAGATTGCAACAGGTATGATTATTAGAACGTGTCTCTGCAAATGTTCAACATCAACATTTTTTCTATTTTTTGCATTGTTACATCAGTTTTGTTGCTGTTCAAACCCCTCTACTCCCGAAAAAAAACGTAATTAAAGAGTTTGCAAACATGTTGTATACACAGAGATGCTGAAATTGAGAAGACCTGGGCTAAACTTCATCAATATATTTGTTATGGTCTGTGCTAAAGGATTACACTGACATTTACACTGCTCTATAAATATTTTGTCTATCTCTAAGTGAAATAAACACCAGTAATTGCTAAAATGATCACCTCAAACAAACTGTGTTTGCAAATATTAAAGTATTAAAGCTTGTAACCCACTCACATGTTTGGTTTTTTCAAGCTAGACATTATTGAAGACCTGACAGAAGCAGGGAAGCTGCTAACAAACCGAACAAGCAAAGGAGAGCTGAAGCAGGCAGGAGAAAGGACCTGGGGGCGTTTGCTTTCTCTGCAAGAAAAGTGTTGGTTGGGTAAGAACCTGGCACACAGAGGGCAAGGGCATCCGAAACCCTGTGCTACAGGATTCAGTTTGATGCTGTCGGCCTTTCCACAAACAAAAACCACTGTGGGCAGAATTACTCCTTTGTGAAAGCTTCAGACTTGAATCACTGGGTAAGTACATCAAAAAACGATGGGGAAGTTTCGGATAGAGGAAGAATGCAAAGGTCTGTTTCACGTTACTGTATTTCTGCCTTTTACATGCCCACTTCCCACTGGCACTTTCGGAAGATAAACACGGATCCCTTCCAGGATGAAGGGCTGGGAATAAATCCTTTTACATACAATCAGTGGCAAATGTAGAAAATCTGTATAGAGACTTTTTTTAACTCCTGGATTTAACACCATTTAAAAGGTCCTCATTTGAGGACCACTGTCTTTCCCCCATACACTCCAGAGTTATTATCTGCAGCCAGCTGGGAAGCGGAAACACAGAAACACAAAACAATCTGTGAAGTAACATAATATTCACTGTGGTTAAATGGCAAGGCGAGGACTCTGCTCTATGTTGTTCCTTCTATTCAAGTCCCTGAAAGAGTGTTTTATATATATATACACGCATTCTTATTAAACCAAACCAACTGCCCGTTAATGAATAATCTTAAAATATCTAATTATCAGCACTGAAACCTTTTTGATACTAACAAAAACCCCAAACCCCACAGTTACAGCGATATTCCGTTAGCAAATCACTTTCACAGATACATTATGTTGCTGAAACAACTAAATTAAAATTTTATGAGACTTTAAAATTAACCATCTAATAAGAAAATTACATCACTTTTCCTAAATTTGCGTTTACTAAGCTTCACCTTTTCTAAGTTCTTTGGGTGCTAACGTCACACTGAGAAATCGGTAAGAGTTTCGTACCGTTTTGGGTTAAAAGGGAACTTTTTGTCAGTGAGAAGACACCATCATTCTTACAGCTAAAGCTAAATTCTGGTACAACCTACTGAAGTACAAGGTGAAAACTTGCCTAAATTGATGCCAAGGGAAAACCTGAGCATTCAAACCAATTCAGTCAAGATTTCTTCAGTGCAAGCGCTGTAGGAATTCTGGCAGTTTTCTCAATAACACCCTGAAACCTGCTTGATGTTTTAAACTTACTTCTCTTCACTACTTCCCCCTAAATCACCAACACTTCCATCTCTTCTCCCATACAAACCTCGTTTTCCAAATAATGAACTACAGATAATAAGACAAAGACAGTAATTTTTCAAATAAAAGAAGTTAACTTCAAAGGCTGAGATCCCTTGACAGCTGAGGGAAAAACCCCTCCTCTAAAACTCTGTGTTCGTCTGACTGTAACTGGCAATAATAAAGTGAAGTTGTTTTAGTCTCTGAATGAAAAAACCCAACAAAGTCTGGTTACTCCCTAGAAATACTCTTTTTAAAATAAAGTCTTTTAAAACTATAAAAAATTAACTATAAAGACAATATTATAAATAAAATTTGAGGTCAGTCTAAAATACTTGCTTGAGATTTCCTATAACGAATGGCACTTATAATTATAATGATTATTATTATAATTATCATTATAATTATGTTAAGAAACAAGAATAATTAAATTTGAGGGAAAGTTTCTGGAAAACCATTATTCTGTAGAACGCATTCTAGCTCCAAAAGAGAATTTATAGTAATCCACCATTCCGTGGTCAAGTTTTACATAGTTCTGTGTTTAAAGGAATATTGGACATGCTGTTGTAAAGAATCTTTTCGTTTTGTAGTACATATTATTTCCTATTTGTACATCTAAAATTCAGTGCCAAGAAGATTGTTTCCCCCAGGTGCAAGAATTCTGGGTTACTAAGTGTCGCCAATTTTCACCTTCTTTCATATTTAGAAAAAAATAAGTACAAATACATAAAGAAAATTAACCAGCTATATTACCAAAACTAAGATTTTGTAATCATTCACTACCTGCACAAAAATTCACCCCTTCAGAGGGGCAGGGATACTGAGCTGGACAATGAAAGTAGGCAGAACAGGAACGAAACAAAGAATTCTTTTCCATGAATCCAAGATTATTCAAAAAGGGCCACATCAATACTTGACTTATCCAAACACTCATTTGCACCCACAGCCTAAAAGCAATTCGAGCAGTTCTGTTCACAGCCATTTACTACCTTAAATGAAATGATATTAAGCTCAAGGCACAGTTCAAAATTAAGACAAGTGTGAAAAAAATTCTGCTATTTACAGTCAGAATAGGCTCATTAGTTAGAAATGGTTCCCTGTGTGTGAATTTGCTTTCTATTTTTCCTTTATCAGTACAACAACTCCACATTTGGTCGGTGTTGACCAGTGCAGAGTTTCTCACAAACTGGTGTTCATCCAAAAATTCCCAGAAGGTGTTTGCTGTTCTTCTGTGGTTAACGTTTTGGTATCTACTTTTATGCAGAGACTCGTGATTTACGCAATTAGTCACATTGAATCTCAAACGCCAAATAATTAAAATAAACAGGTTTCAAAAATCTCTCTGACAGGATATCTAATAAACAGCAATTACTGAAAAATCTGTTTTGAATCCCTGCGAAAAACAGAGATCAAGCTGCTAATTAAACCAGGGTAACATTTTCAATACAGTGAATTCGAGAAGTTAATAACATTAGTTATAATTTAATGTTTAGTCATCGTAGAATAAACCCATTAAAATGTTACATTCTGATACTGTAATTTTACAGAAATATTAGAAGTTACGCCTAACCCAGCTTCTACATTCGCAGCGATCAAATACTCAATGCCTCTTTTGGATGGAAACAAACAGCTCAACCAGCATTTCAAAGGTCAGGCCTGTTCTATTTCAATAGCCATAAATAGATTAAGAGCCTAATTTTAGGTAATAACGGTAACATTGGCTGCAGTCTCCAGCTATTACTCAGTGACTGTCTTTCACAAGCAAGCATTTTAAAACTGCTACAAGCTGCGCTGGCAGAGTCAGCAGCTTGTGGTGCTAAATTATTTATAAGACAGTGATTATCCTGTTCTGTATTTGAAGTCCACACGCTGGTTTCATTGAGTTACAGCCTGTAAATAAAGCCATTAAACCAGGATATACTCAGTATTAGTATTGGATGAGTATTTGTGTTTCTTACTCTGAAATATCACAGTTTTAAGGTATTTATGCATATAACGGCCCCATCTTTCCCTACCATCGTCAGCTGGTAAGGAGTTACCTGTACTATTAAAGATATATGTCTAATTTCTGTACATCAATCCCAGAACTATGGGAATGGACTAAGCACACCCATGATGTGCATTTTTAAACTGCAGAGACCAATATAAGATACTTTAAATTTTTATCAGCTCCATTTAAAGATTTGCCCCAATTAATCATGAGAGCAACTGACAACTATCACGACATTTGTGCACCCTTCATTCAGGGACACAGATCATCACTTCCAGCACTGCAACGCTGCTGCACCTCGGGGTTCACCTGCTGCGTGGAACTGCCTGCCCAAGGAAATAAGGTTTTAACGGCACGTTCCTCTCCTGCTGCTTTTCACAAAGAGATCTTCTGAAATGGAGACCCCCAGCTCCATTCAGAGCAGTTATATTTTTGGTCCAATTTTTCAGAGCATTCTAAACAGCAAGAGATTTCACGCCTCCACACACTTCCTATTGTAAACTATCAAGAGATACAGCAACATTTGGGGAATGGCTGTTTTATTAAAATTAATTTAACTATGTAAGATAGTTGCTACATCCCCAACATTGCCACTAAATCCCTCACTAAATCACTTTAATTGGTAATAATTGGTAATAAATTACTTTAATTGGTAATTAAGTTAGATTATGCTTTTCTTTTTTACAAAGTGCTTTGTCTTCTACAGATGAAAGCGCTAAATAATGTTGTGTATGTGACACAGGCAAGTAAATTCACAAACAGCAAAACCACTGCTAGAAGACAACGCAGAGGAGCCCACTGACACAGAAAACTCAGTAATAAATGTCTGAGATTAAATATGGATAACCTTCTACTTTCTTCCAGTTTTAAAATCACCCACGTCAAAGTTTCATGTAGATCTTCTAGGCACTAGTGCAGTTCAGAAGTCCTCAGTTGTGTCTCAAATCCAGTCCATCAGAAAACGGGAAATTCTTAATCCATATGTGCCTGATGGAACCGGCTGATAGAGCTGGAACATCTTCTAACTAGGATTTCTGGAGTGGCAGGGGTTTATCCTCCTCTCCCTCCTCCCCCCTCCAGTCATATTTATCAAATCATCTTAAGCTACCTAAAGCAGAATGCTTTTGGAGTCCTTGCTAAGCTCTGCTTGAAGGTACACGATTAAATTTAAGGAGACAATGACCACTTTCCATCAAATATTTTTATTGAGTGCGAAAAAAAAACCGCGGTGAATTCCATCAGATGCCATTAAAAAGTGCAGATTACAGGTCTTTTATGCTGTGGTTTTAATACATGTACAAAACCAGAACGACAGCTTACCTGATTTTTTTGTGTCCCCAGTACTGGATTCTGGTTTTAAAATACGAACACAACTTGGCACAACTAGGAGGTAACGGGCGCTACAGGAGTTCCCAAGACACGGGAGCTGATGGCAGAAGTCTAAAGCAGATCTTCTATGAATCTGTTACATTATGTGGCCTTTCTGCCTTGGGAACCTTGTTTCTATTGTTATCCTTTAATCCACTTGGCCTACAAAAATGTATTTACGTTTCAACACCTGACTTAGAGAATTCGTCTCTCTGACTGACACCTGCAAATGACACCTGTATTTCCTCTGATCAGTTCCCTCCGGTTTTGAGGAACTTTTGCTCTTTTAACTCAGCCAAGCCAGGCTGACATGACAAATTTCTATACTTATAGAGTTTTGTCTGTATTTGGCAACCTCTGATCTCAGAGAAGAGCTTCATCTGAAATGAAATATAGAATGGAAAAGTAAAAGGAAGTGTAAAAAGGAGAGCTGGTACCTCCGTCGGAACACAGCACTTCGGGAAATGCCTCCCTAAAGCAGGTTATTTACTAGCCCAGCAGCCATTTACAGCTGCTTCAAAGCCAATCCCATTCCCGTGTGTCTAGAAAGGATATTTGGTTTGTTCTGGCTGGAAAAACTACTCCATGAGTTAAGACTTTTGCCTACATCCCTGTACCTAAAACGTTCTGCACTTCATGTTCTTGTTTCTTGGCTATGAAACAGGACTAACAGTTTTTGCCTCCCTTTCAAGAATTCAGTAAGTTAAAGACTAGGAGGTACTGAGATTTAATCATTGTATTGCTATTATTTAGATAGTGATAATCCTGAAATTTTAGCTATAGCCTAAAAGGACTGAGAAAACAGTTTTGAGCGTATGAGAAAAATCTCGTCTGCGGATGCAGAGCAAGTGCCCTTTGCGATCTCATACAGGAGGGGAGAGCACTTTACTGCTGATGTATCATTTGTTGTTGAAGTCATATGTCATTTAACACATGAAAACCTGGCCCAGACACTGTTGCTCCGAGAAAGCTTTATTGAGTTTAGACCTAAACTTGCGTTTGGGGAGTAGAGGACAGTCAGCTTCGCAAAGGGCAGCTCCTCACGTGGCTGCTGTTCCACACCTACCGTTGAGTACTTCGCAAACCACTTGTTATGCCAATGAAGTGTTGCCTTCATTGGAACCTGCGGTTCTTCAGCTTCTCAATCTGTTACTTTTATATACAACCCCACATAGTTATTTGGCAACGGAACACGTGTACCTCCTCCATCCTCAGAGGAAGACGGCTTCAAATTTTGTTAGAGAAGGTGTTTCATGGCTGAAATCATTCTCCGATCTTCTGTCACCGTGTTCAACGTGCAAACACGGAAGCAAACTCAAGCCAAACATTACTAACTGGTAATTTTATCTAAAAATAATTGTAATATCACCCGCCTATACCAACTACTGTCTGTCACCTATTAACCTCAAGGAATGTGGATTCTCTTCCCCTATAACCAACCCGTTTTCAGAAGTCCCTGATTTGGGTAGAGTTTGCACCACCTAGAACAAAACCCTTCCAGCACCTTGTGCACCACACTGCCCATCCAGACCAATGCTTCGCATGAGACAATGACACTGTAGTGAAAGCACTATAAATATTACCTGGGTCTTCACAGACTTCTTGACTCCTCTGTGGGCTGTTTCCTGCTTGATTTAAGTGATGGTGAAGGGCTTGTAGGGGCCTACATTTTGTGGATTTATGGGTTGCTGAAGATAGGGTGGGGTTTTTTCGGTTGGTTGGTTGGGTTTTGTTTGGTTTGTTGGTTTGGTTGCGGTTTTTTCTTCGATATAGTGGCTGTTGCACATACTAGATTTTACCAGTAAACTCATCCTCCTAATAGCATATGAGCATCTTGTTGGAAAGGCTACATAAATTTCAGACAATTTTATCTTGAACAGATTTGGATTTCCCATTTTTCCCTATTTACGTATTTTCAAAATTGGTTTTCTATTAAAAAAGATGTAATTATGCTTACATTATACATTCAACAGATTGACTTTTGTTTTGTGATTTTACCTAGCATTTAACCTCCTCTGTTTTGTGCTTACCTGGTCCCTCAAAGGGCAAGAGTTTGGAAGGAATTGGGTCCTTAGTACTCAGGGGAATCAGGTAGAGATCCTTGATATGTCTGTTGGTATTAGCTACAACACCAAAACGACCACGACTGCTAAAATAAGAGTAGAGAGAGATATAGGCAACTTCTTCTTCTTCTGTTGCAGGATGGAAACGAATCAAACACAATTCCTGTAATACAAAAGCAAAGTGGAAAAATTCAACCTGCAACATACCAGCAAATAAAATGGTAAAGGAAAAATTCCAGGGGTAAAAATAAATGGTACGTTTCTCACTTCAACTATGTTTTCAAGGGAGTACTCCATTTTTAAGCGAGTACTGCTGTTCAATTTGTAATACTAAAACACAATTACGTTGGTCATAGAAATTACTTGTGTCTTACATCAAACTAAACATCCTGAGGCTCAAATTCATACGAGAGAAATGGAAAATTCTTAGCTTCATTATTTTATCTGTATACTCTATGTCATTTTTTCCACTTCGGAAGTGGTTTTAATAGTAAAATCTATTACATACACTAAACGGTAAGTTCCTTTAAACCAATTTTAGTTTCAATCTTCAATACTGAACAAATAGATTGTTTATGTTCAATCATTGAAAATGGCTAAATAGTAGGAAGATTTAACTACTGTGCAGGAGAGAGAGATCAATAAACTTGTTTCTTCAACAAAGCAAAGATCTCAAAGGAGTAAGTGGTGTCGGTAGCTCTCCAGGTGTGATCTAGATCAGTATTTGCTGTCTACTAACGTATAATATAAAATGTTGTCAATTTATATCGCTGTATTTTTCTTCTGGGATTTGCAAAGGATTTTAAGTCAATACCTTAGAAAGCGAAGATTTGAGTTTGCCAACATAATCCCAGACTGTCTTCGGTAAGATCCTCCCACCAATATGAATTGTATCTGGTAAATCCTAAACAAGAAGTATTACAAAAGAGACGAAGGTTTAAAAGCAGCGCCGGTTGCCCCGTCCCAGCAGCCCAGGGGGTAAGGCACTATTCTATTTTAGCAAACTTTCATACATCCTTTTTTCAATTTGTGCTCAGCTATTTCTAGATTTCAAGGCGTTCCAAAAGGCTGTATGTATGTGTGGAACACAACAGGCAGTCCCAAAGGAGGAGCAGCAAAACGTCACGGAGTTCTGTACGCCCCTTATTGGCTTTTTGTAGGAAAGCTGCTATCTGAAATACAGATTTTCTTCACGCTTTGTTTCTCCGCACTCGTGACTACAAATCATGTGAATTTTAGTGAGCTTCTGTCACGAGGACGGTGAAACTCATTTTTGCAAAAGCCATACCATGCTGTTTGGAACTTCCTAACGGTCACTTCAGAGAAAAGGGAGAAAGAAAAAGCTGATTTGTTTTATTGCAAACCTTTAGCTCATTATTTGAATGTACACCCTCCCAGAACAGTATAACACTACTGGTTTTATTTGAAGATCAGTGAAGGATGGCATTTTTTATAGCTGGCCAAATAGAATTTCGGCATCGATCACATCACTGACCCGCTGAGTTTGAGAACAGAACATCTAATTTGAAATACTGCCTCTAGAACTTCTTTTCAAACAACAGAGCTGAAATAAAGCTCTTATTCCACGTTAGATCCTAAAGTATGTATAAACATGGAAGAGTAGATTTAGATTAGACATTAGGAAGAAGTTCTTTATGCTGAGGGAGGTGAGCTCCTGGCCTGGGTTGCCCAGAGAGGTGGTGGCTGCCCCATCCCTGGCACCATTGCAGGTGAGGTTGGCCGGGGCTCTGAGCAACCTGCTCCAGTTGCAGATGTCCCTGCTCCCTGCAGGAAGGGTGAACAAGATGACCTTTAAAGGTCTCTTCCCACTCAAACCAGTCTATGATTCTGTAATTCGTTCTATGTTTAAAGGCATGAGAATTCTTCACAAATTTGCAAGGAATTGTTAGAATTTTTAGAAATTCTTCTTGAGGCCATTTCCCTGTTACTGGAGGGCTGCCATTTACCCCTGCTACAGTTCTCATCTAACAATCGGCCACAGTGACCCCAGCCTTTCCAGCACCAGGAACTGCAGCACAGATTGATTCTAAACACAAACACGTCAGCGCTAACCTCACTAAGATAATCAAAGCACCCGGAGACAGGATAAGCTTTAGTGACAAATTTGGCCACACTCTGCATGTTAATAAATCCTTTCCAAATGGTGTTGAGACGAGAGAGAAAGAGGGAGGTGTCGCTGTCCTGAGGCGAGCGTGACTCTGCAGCACTGCAAAACAAACCCAAAACAGAAAGGTTACAGAATACAAACAAGAGCAGTCCCTTCTTTTTTACTTGTTTTCCCCTCCTCCTATTGATGAAATACTTTAAACAACAGAATTTTTACTAAACGCTTTGTCAGTGTTTTCCATTAACTCGGTATTAGTGAAAAAAAGTTGGGAGTAACAGAAAAAAAAACAACTTGTAGCTGCAGACAGGCAAAAAGATGGCAAAAAGATGGGACTTTTGTAAAATTCAGTTTGCTCTGTAACTGTGTGATCCTGACTCTGTAACAAACTTAATCGAAATTATGTGTTTCCAACTGAGTCAACAATATGCAGCTGAGATTCTCAAGCAAAATAATTTGCTATGAAAAAGAAATCTATGAAAAAAAAAAAATCAAGTATATGGTGCACAGGGATATACTTTGCAGTATTTATTTTTCCTATTGTGCATACCCAGAATATCGAAGTCTGTATAATCCCTTCAAGTTCATTTGCTAAAACACCTTGTAGAAACTTTGCTAAAACACCTTGTAGAAACTTTGCTGTCCACAAATGGACGCTCTGAAAAATTTACCAGCTAGAGAAGGTAAATGAGGAGATAGTAAATTAAAAATCTGCATCAGGCTTCCTGAACTTGAAAGCTGACCAAGCCTTTTGACTGGTGGGAGGAGGACGGGACATGGGACACCCGGGACTTTCAGCTAACCGCGCTACGGATTTGACAGCTTGGCTTACTGTTAAGTATACGCACTTGATATTGGGTGAATGATGAACGGCCAAGTATCTCGGGTCTGGTGAGGCCGATGGTTTTGTTAATATTGATTTGGGGACAGTCATAACCGGTTTTGAAGCTTCCTGTTTTGTTTCCACCGTTGAAACTCTGTCAGCTGCAGGACCGGAACGCAGGGCTGATGTCGCAACACCCGCAGAACTGCTCATTGCTGTCCTAGGGTCTCTGCCAGAAACGGTTACGGTTGTGACAACTCCGCCGGCACAAGAGGCAGGAAAAGCTGAAGCCTCTTCAGGTACAGAAGAATCTGTATTGTTATGGCCCTGGGTTGTAGGAATGTAAGTTCTTTCTACCATTGACGGAGCAACTGGTTCTGCTACTGGTCCAGTTTCAATTTCCATCGCATCTTCCGAGTCAGTCTCTTTGGCAGGCTCTGCTGCTGGGGTTGGTGCAGAACTTTCAAACTTTGGCTGAACTTCTGGTTTTGATTTCGACTCCACCTTTTTAACAGGAGCCACTGATTTTATCTTCTTAGTTGGTACTTCATCTTCAGATGCTGAAATCTGACCTATAAATTTATTTCAAGAGCTTTTGATTACTATTAACAATGAAATAATTTGGAGAAAAACAAACAACACTCTTAACTCTTAACAAATAACGCTCTTAACAAAACAGTTCTTTTACTTTGTGCAAAGCCAGCGCTGTAGATACCTGTACAGATTTTGCAGTTGAGGTCAAAAAGATGAGCTCGATGTTGACTCGTGGTATCCTTCAACATACTGCTAAAAACATCTAGAGAAGGAGCACTGTTTAAATTCGGTGCAGTTCGGGACGACTCTTGCTGCTCCTAAAAGTGAATACACATAAAAAATATTCCAGTTGATCATTAATTTTAACCATGAAAAAAATACTTTGAAAACGGTCAATGAATTTCAGTTCCTAAAAAAAAAATAAAATTAAAAAAAATATATTTAAGGCCTTGGTTAAGGCATATCACATAAGAGTTCTCCAATAATCTGTCATCATTTCATTCCAGCATGTTCTGAAATAGATGAATAATGCTCACAAATAAAAGATTTCTCTATAAAATTGAGAGCAAGGGCTTTTTAGAAGTGTGTGCAAAATATGCCTAGAAGTTTGGTTGCTGCCCTCCTTCAAACTAAACGTGCTCATAGCACACCTAACAGGTGACAACATCCTTACAGTTCGTTGAAACTATTTACGCTTCCGATGAAAAATCTGAGGCCCTATTTTCCATCTGTCTCCTCGATGTCTTCAGGTTGCAGCAAAAGCCAATACTTACATCAGAATCAGACACCGGTGGAGAATCTTCCATATTAACAACTGGCACGTGTTCCCGTTTGACAGCAGTTTTCTTGATTTCGTGAGATTTAATTCTTGACTCTATCATCTAAAAGAAACAAAACCACTTTGGTAAAAAGCCCACCTATTTATTTGATCATTTTATTCTGTATTTTGTTATTATTTGGCTGGGGGTAGAGAAAAAGTATATTGAAAATGAAGGTTATTAGTGTTTTGTCAGGAAGGAAATGATGCGTTACCTAACAGAGATGGTAAGAGTTGGCAAACTCCCTCTTAATTCGTATCTAAGCACACAGTGGACAACGTTACTTACTGCTTTAGCTGGTTTCTCTTTCCATACAGACAGCTCTTTAGATAGAAGTTCTTCTGGTTTCATTCTTACTAGTTTTGACAGGGAGATTTCCTCACGAAGGACACGATGAAAAAGTCCCTGAAAACACAACAGACTTTGTTGCCATCCTGAAGAGAAGCTGCTCAGGTAACTAATGATCTGCTTAATAGGCAAAACCTGCTCCCAGTTCTTAATTCTCTATTAGAAATACTGGGTACTTAGAAACAAATTTGGCAAGGCACAGCAACCAGAAAATACGGATGAAATAAACATCAAGGAGTTGTCCTCATTATCATCAGTAACTATCGACAGAACTGATTAGGAATGGCAGAGGGTCAACAGCCACTCTGTCTGTTACCTAATTGTAGAAATTACAGAAAAGAATGAAGTTTCAGGTGTTCTCCAGTGAATTTTCATTTAAAGCATAAATACGATCATGTACATGGGCAGTACCCAACACAGGCTACAGAATATCACAAGAGCAGAACTGAAGAAATTCTGTATTTATTTATTTCTATAAATATTTAACACCAAATGCCCAAACTTAAATACTCATGACCAACTAAAGTGGCCTTTGAACTCCTGCTTGGATAAAAGATTTTTAAAAGACCTAAATGGTTTTGCAATAATCTTTTATAGTGTCATTCCTAAGTCTCCATCTTGTAACTCTTAACATTAAGGGCGGAGTTTGACCTATCGTTAAAAATCAGAAGCATGTTTCAGTAAATGTTTACTGTTTAAGAGAATTCCAAACCTGGTTTTTGGGGTCCTTGAGATTGAACATGATGCTACGGTATTTGCTCTTGTATCTGTTGTCCGTAACTTGGAACAAATTAAACATCTCCTTTTCAATATTGAGGGCCACTTTCCCTACTTCACTCTCTGTCATGACCAGATCATCTCTGTCATTGACTCTGTTGAAAACAAAAAAGGGAATGCACATTTATGTTAGGCGGGAATCTTCAGGTAGCATTCATAGAAACTAACTTTTCAGAGCTAACCTCGGCTCCTCCTCACCCTGTGAGGGCTCAAGACTCAAAATTTAAGTAACACCTCCAAGCCAAAGTCTATCTCAGGGCCTTGAGCCGAGCACTATGGCAACCCTTCATCCCTGTCCACAGGCAGCCTTTGGGGAATCGAGTCAGCTTTAACATGAGCTACTCCTCTCATGGCACCAAGGCAAGTGTTTCTTGGCTGTGAACAGCGCAGGGAGCCCAAGCGCTGAAGTTTTAGTCCTAGATTCTCCACCGTGAGCAGCTTTTCCATTTCAGTGGCAATACTGGAGTGCAATGGTCTGTAATAAGGCCTGACAGCCGCATTAGCTTCAGTAAGCGTTGCAGGGAAATCTGCTTGTTGGTTGGTTGGGTTGTTTTTTTTCTTTCCTAAGTGGTACAGTTATCCACTGCCCAGGGTTTGTTGTTGATTTTTGTTGGGAGGAGAGGAAATCTCTACTTCAGCAAGCCTTTAACCCGTCACTGTGGTATTTCCTGTACTGTCTTCCCTACAACCGCTACCTCTCCAAACATCTGCCATCACCAGATTTTAAAACTTCACAGCACGGGCAGTAAAATAGTTTCTAAGCTGCAATTTAATTTTTCAACTGTAACTGCCTCAATATAAATGCAATAGTGAAGTTTCTTTTTTTTTTATTTTAAAGACCTTTTCACATGCACTTTTATCTCAGGATTCTCAATTTCTTTACAATATATAAACCTGAAATGCCAATTACACTTGTAGCAATTTATAGCATAAATTCAATTCCTTATCAAGATCTACACAGAACTCTGCAGGCCAAACACTGACTTCTAGTTGTAGCTTCCTATATAAACCAAGTGCTTTGGATTCCCACCTCTTCCATAAAATTTCTTTTAAGGACCGTCGAATATTTTGTCGAATCTGCGAGTTGGGTTGTGACTGGACGGGACTAGCTGACGCTTTTGCTTGACTACTTCCAGCTGCAGAAGAAATGGAAGACGGGGAAGGCTTTTTGAGTCCTCCACCCAAACTGGAAGATGGAGCTGGTTTTTTGGAAACTGTTGAGCCATGAGAAAGAGATGAGTGTTTTGAAGGAACGCTGCCTGGTGAAGGCCAAGGTTTCTTGGGAATTACACCTTTGAAACTCCCAGCAGGTTTAAGCGGTTGCTTAGTTAGTGATGCGTTAGAGAAGGACGGGGACTTCTTTGAAGGAAGATTTTTAGTGAGAGAAGACATCTGTTTCTCCACTATAGAGACAACAGCTTTCTTTGATGCCGATGCAGACTCTGCTCTGTCTTCATTCCTTCTCTCTTCCCTTTGAGCTGTTAAAACAAAGAAAACACAATACTGAAGGTTTAACTGTAGGACTTCCTGTTCATGAAGGCCAGATACCACGCTATAAAGAAACTGAATCTCCAAAGAATAAGTGAGTAGACAATTTAAGCTATTTACTTTCACCAGCCTTTTAAAAAAGTAATTTTAAAAACCGTGCAGAGGTTGATGTAGTTTTGGGAAGAAATTTGTCTTTGATCCTTCAGAGAGTACTTGGGCTCAGTGGCCAACTTCAGAGTTTAAAGCCACTTCAGCTCTGAAGGTTGAAAATTCTATTTAAAATCTACTCAAGAAAACTGAAAAGGAAAAAAAAAGGCACCACCTTCAAAGATTTGTGAGTAGGATTTCATGATTATGCTTCAGAAACATCCCAAACTTTCAGATATTAAAAAACCAGCCAAAAAGCCCATAAACCCCACATTTCTACATTTTACATTTAAACAGAATTCTCCTAGCACCTTACAGAACCAGTCTATTCGAGCATGACCTGAGGACAGAATTCTATGAAGCTGAAGCTGCATTAATATCACCTTAAGTTTAGTATTATTGAGTTTAATAAACCCTTTCACCCGTATTTTTAAAGAGCAAGCAAAGACAGACAAATGACATAGCACAGAAGTTGCTTAAAAAATTTAAATTCATAATCCACTTGTTTGCTAGCATGAGTTATGTTGCCATAAACTATTATTAGAACTTCCTATTCAGTTCCTGGCTAAATTCTAGTTTTAGAGAATAATTAAACATTCAAATGACTGCTCAGACTGTAGCCATCTAATTCCTACCATTCTCAAACACTGACAATATTCAGATTTTCATTTAAATATTTTCTTTCCGATCTTAATAGAATAATTGATCTGCATCATACACGAGAAAATTTACAAAATATAAGTAAAGGCTCCAGTTTTCACACATGCTGAAGTTATGCTTGGCTTTAAAGTCCTGTGCAAGTATTTCTTTAAACTGCATTTCATCCGTCCACCTTCTGGCACTGACAGAACAACTCAACATAGGAAAAAAAGCCCAAACCAAACCCACACAGCCCCTGGCAAACAAAACATTCACAAGACACTGAAGCTACACTGGGCTAACGCTGGCCCATTTATCCCGACAGCTCAATCAGAGCAGGGTTCTGAGGGAAACGTCCAAAACCCAACTCCTGAAACAGATTAGAAAAGCCAAGTTTCTCCCAGAAAAGCCATTTTTCCCCTCACAAATCTGCAGATAACCACTGACCAGTTAAATTCGTTTTTAGTCTGATATTTTTAGCTAGTGACGTTTTGTAGATGCATAAGCCCAGAAGCCCTGGCTGCAAAACGCAGGACACTTCCTGGGAAAGATGCAGGAATTTAACTTTTGAGAACGTTACCAAGGACCAAATGGTCCCTCTTCACCTTCCAGATCTGCTATGGGAGCAAAAATTACCAGGGAGAGTCTAAATTGTCCAACCTATCTGTTCTGAGACCGACTGGAAGGAAACCAAGCACTCCTGTGAAGTCTGGTTCAAAAAACCCCACACAGCAGCACAAGCTTCCCATGGAGACATCCCTCAAATCAGGGAAGACTTGGAATGCTTAAGAGACATCACGTGATACTCCCCCATTTCAGGAGGAAATGGCCTTGCAACCTTTCCCCACCCTTGGAAGTTTAGGTACCCGCCCAAACGTCTGCTTATGCTTCCAGGGGCAAGATGCCTCTAACCCGGGATTCTCTGAATGAGCTCTTAGCGCCATCAGCTCCACCACAAACACAGAAACCAGTGGTTAAGATGTACTAAGAAGTGACGCTGTGCTGGAACTTTCGTAGGGCTAAGTATTATGAGGGTGTGCTGAGCTTCTGCTGGAACACAAGGAGAAGCAGCCAGAAGATCCAGAAACACTATATATTTATCCTGGTTTTTCTCCTGGAAGTATTTTGCAGGTAGACACCGTAAGGAATTTTTCTGAGTGAGATTTCACTCTCTCAAGTGTAAAGCAAAACCTGCTGCCATAATACATTGAATTATTTGAAAGATTTTGCTCTCCAGTCAACTGAAACGATTGCTTTCGCAGTATTCCCATGGTTTTTCCTAGAGACTGGTCTTGGTTCCAGTCAGACTGAACCAGGGAGACCTCACGTGTGACCCACATCGTCTCTCCTCACGTCCCCACCCTCCCCTGCCCCGCTACCCTCTGCTTGTCAGGAGGGCTTCAGCAGTCCTGGCAGGGAGGAAGGGGATGGGGAACTACTGCTGGTGGGTTTCGTTTGGTCAAATTCAGCACCCGGAGCTTAACAGAGGTAAACAGCCAACGTATCTTGGGTTAATAGTCTGAATAGAGAGACGGCGAATATCCAGAACGGGTGCACTGATCACGCTGCAGGAATTAATTCTACTCCCATTCTCTTTTTCCCGGCAGGTAGGAGAGCAAACCACCTCTGTGACTCGTCATGGAAAGGCAGGACAGCACTGCTCAGGTGTCAAAAGGACGACAGGAAAATTCAGTCAGTTCTTTTGCTTTACAGCAGACGTACAAAAAGTGAAATTCTGAATTGGGTGTTTAATCCTCCACACGCTATCTTTTTAATAATTGGTGAATATTTGTTCATGAGAGCTAGTGATAAAACTAAAAACAGCACAGCCGAGACGTTTTGTCAATCAGATGTTGTATACACGAGAACTACATCCACACCACAAACCCCTCTCTGTTACAAAGAGTACATACTTGTAAAACAAATGAAAGGTACTAGCACAAAGGTAGATTGAAGGTCCCAGGGTTGAAGAGCGGCAGAATCAGTGTCCAGAAGAATGATGCAGAAGCATCCATTACTCTGCACGTTGCCATCATGGCTATTTAGGAGGCATGGAATTCTGCGCTGCTTTAGCCAACAGAAAACATCCAAGTATTTCAAAAGCTTCATGACAGTTTAACAGTTTCAAACCACAATACTACTTTATACTAATTAACTGTCTACCTGAGAGTACTTGTTGATTAGAGAACCTGCTGGTACAGATTTTGTAGGTACTAATTCAGTCCCTTGTAGGTCCTTCAGAACTTCTACCAACTAACTTTGTGAGATTTCCAGCACGTCACTATTTGAAGGACGCTCAAGTTGTGTGCACATTTTGACAAAGATTGAAGACTGCTTCAATCCTACACGTGCAAATAACCTGCGACAGCCGCAGATGAACCGGATGGAAAAAACCTTTTATCCCATTTTGACTATGAGAAACCGGAATTTTTGTAATATCAAAGTTTAGGTTATTAGTGACAAGATTAACCTGCTGCCACATCGTTCAGCTGAACCAACTCACTGTGTCACGACACGGGTCTTGGATCCAACACACAGGAGCACCCAGCTGAGCGGGAGGAAGGAGCTGCCTCTTCGGGTGCCAGCTCGCTCTTCGATGGGTTTAACAGCCACACGAGCACACCCCAAAGCTCCCGACACCACGGCAAGGGTACGTTCGGGAGAGTCCACAGAAACAGGTACTCTTTCCAGAGCAGTATGCCAACATGTGTGGAACTGAACTTCTGAACAGATGCCACAGTCGCTTGGCAAATTGACAGGACATAACGGGACAGGTGTTCTCAGAGACCACTAGTTGCATGTCACTTGGCCCTGCAGTCCTCAAACAACTTGAGGAGAAGACACAGTCAATGCCTACTATACACACCAGCTACTGTTCTATACTGTGGTGTTTCCAGGCCTTTTCATCAGTAGCTCCAGCATATCTACAATAAATGCACTTCAATTTGAAATAAAAGGGTAGAGATGACTACTGACCCTCAGCGCATCCACCCTGACAAGAGCAACACAAAGTTCTACCACGGACAGAAGATTCATGCCAGAATGAGGCAGTTAGTGGCTCCTCCATTTGAACACACAGATGTACCCCCGTGGCTTGATGTCAGAAAAGGCATTTAAACAAACCAAAATATTAATTCCTATTATCCTCATTTTGTCCTGTGAACCACTTAGTAGGACAGCAACAGAATTCTTACAGACAGCAGGGAGGCATGGGCTGAAGTGACCACGAGGTATGGACAGAGCTCGAGTCAGCTCATTTCCAGAGTGAAACCCAATGAATCCTTGGGCAGAAAAAAGCGTGTTCCTTGGAAGGCTTAAGAAATAGCATTACTGTGGTATGTTTGCTACAGCCATGACCATCATCTCTCCCACTAGATGGCAAGAGACACAGAAGCCCTCTCCTGAGGACATGCCCCGTGAAGCTAAACCAAGTATTGCAACAGGCAGCCAAGAACGAGACTTCTCTAAGTGGTGGAGCACAAAACCACATTATCTCCTGTGTTAGATGGGCCTGCTGAAAGCTTGATGGTTACGTAGCCTTCACTTTTGTACCTCTCAACATTGACATTTCAGCCTTATAATCTGGTTGGTGAGGCCCCACTGAAGAATATTTCCACCATGTGGCACTGTTAATTTTGCATGAAGGATTCGTGGGATGCACTCCTATCTGAACCCCTCAGCTGCACTGGGAGGTTGTGTTTTACACCACCAGCACAGAAATTATCCAAGGAAACCTCACTCCTCCTCTGAGCTCTTCAAAATACTTGTGTAGATTCAAGCCTATGCTGGTTCTTCCTCCTTTCCCTCTCCACCCAATCCTTTCTGGAAGAGTAGCTTTAAAAAGCCACTTTAAAAATGCACCACCACCCTCAGCTTTGATTTAAATTATCTCAGTTTTGATGGGTTATTTTACTGAAGACATTATCTATAAATTTTTCCGGCTTTTAAATACCTGAAGAAATGCAGTATTACTTTTGTTTGTATCGTTTTAAAATTACTCAAGTTACAATTTAAAGACCTTCAATTTCTTGCTCTAATTGATGCTAAGCTTTAAACGATGCTGTAGTTAAACTAGAGGCAGTTACACTTGAAGAGTGTTTTGTAATTAGTCTATGGGGCTGATCTTATTTTTAAAATCTTTGCCAAAAAACCCCCACCCCATCACAGCTATTACTCTAGAAGACTACAAAGGCATCGGTGAAAAACATCTTGCGATTTGCTATATAGTACTAATTACGAGAAGTTTCCCTACAGAATTAAAGGTTTGGCGTAAGACTGTTCATACACCCCAACTGTTGCCTCTGGTGTCTGATATTATCTTATAACCTTTCCTTGGCTTCTCCTCCATCTACACTAATCCAACCTTTCCCACGCCAGGACAGGATTCCTCACGGCAGCGTGTGTGGGGAGCACAGGCTGATGGCTGGGTCGTCTTGTCTGGACCTTTCCACGGCAGGAGGACTGGCCCAAGGGAGCAGGACATTGGCAGCAGCCCACCGTGACTGCACGAGGCACCGTGACCCACAGCTGTGGAAACACCTCCAGGGTTCTACGGACACTTCATCCTCCTGTCACTACAACTTTTTAGGGGAAAAAACCCACAAAACCCCACAGCTAACTTTTAGACAAGCATACAAGTTTGTGTGGCACCAGTAGTTAGAAAGCTGGGAGTTAAAAGTTTTCCGTAAAAAAAATAAATTTAAAACTCTGGAAAATTCCCTAATATTACGAAACCTCAGGAGTAGAGCTGCTTGTGATCCACCTTGCAAAGCTGATCACTTACTATGCTTAACAGGATTTTCATGTCCTTTTCAAGAAGAATAACCCATTGCCAAATTAGAGGGAGGAAAATTCACGAGTGCAGCTCTGCGGTTGTGAAAAAAGCAAAACTGCCGGTTGGAAGGTATTCTCCAAGAGCCTGCACAAGGGGCAGAGCCCAGTTACTGCCCGTCTTGAGAAAAGCTGGTCTGCAAAGACAGGCAACAGCCCTGGCCTTTACAACCCCTGAGGCATCCGACAGGAATGCAGGTGTAAGACCAGCCACAAGCAGGACCTCTTCAGGAATTCACAAAAATCCCCAGCCAGGATTTTGTGTCACTCAAAACCCAGCCTGTGAGAAAGTCCTGCGCAGGTCTGCGTGGTCCTGCAGCTCCTCCGTGCTCAGACGCAGGTACCTGCAGGGTGCATCTCGGTGCAGTCGTTCCAGCGTGCTGCAGCTGACCAGCCCCAACACTACGAGGGGAGGGCAGCACGTCTTGGCAGCAGAACAGGACAGGCTCTTGGCTCACAAAACATGAAACATCTGATCCCTACTTGCCGGTACCTGGGAATTTCAGAACTGCATTTTTGCTTTTGTAAAACTGTTGAAACAGACGATGGGCAGGAGGTCTCAAAGTTAGTGTTGTTCCAACAGCTTCCCTCCGCCGCTCAGCCTCACTATGTCCAAACTGGACTTGTCCGACACCGCTGTGGTAGGAGCCCTTTCTGCACGACTCGTGACAGAAATTATCTTATCAGAGCAGAATTTAAATCCCTCCACCCCAGCACCGAACTTTAATCCACGACTTCTTCCCAAGAGAAACCTTTTGATGCATTATCCGACTTAAAACAACTGAACTAAACGCACGGGTGAGCTGGTGCTTCAGATGCCAGTTACAAAGCACTGGGAAGTTACTTACCAGTTACAAGAGGTTCCTCAAGAGCAGCCTTTGCACCGTCTGCGGGCCTGACATCTCCGAGCCTCAGGAGCTTGCCGAAGAGTCAGTCCTGCTGGGTGCCACTGAAGCACCCTCTGGTGGCACTCAACACTCAGTGCCCAAGGCTGCGAAGGTGAGGTGTGGTCTGGAACCGCTTTGCTTCCACGGCTGTTCCAACTGTTGCTTTCCTGAAACCTGGTTTTGCTGGACTGTTTGTCACTCCCCTCGAAGATAGCTCAGCGTTAGTTCTACATACTTTCAGAAGTGTTGGACTGTTCTTAGATACGTTTCCGTGTTAGTTTTCACTGTTAATTACCGATGGAATTAAATGTCTGCCTCCACTTCAAGGCCGAATGGAACTTTATTATCAAACACTAGTGTTTGAGGTGTGCTCCCTGCCCTGCTGTTTTAAATCAAAAGCCTCTATCAGTTCTAATCTGCGCCACAATGAGAAGCTCCTAATTAAGCTGTGTGCTCAGACCTTACAGTCAGGCACACAGAGAAAGTAAACCTTCTGTAAAGTTCACTTCACCTAGGAAATGGAGACGAGGCCCTTTCTGCGGTGGTGCTGTAGCTATGCTCACGCCTATCTGTAGCTTAGACGCACAAAGCTTTGTTTTAAATCATAGTGATTTATCCGATCGACGTTAGACGACTGCATGTTCACAACTACACCACTCCAGAGCGAACGAGAGGCACTGTCTGCTGCCAAAAAAGGGGCTCCTTATTTTCCAGACCATTCATGGATTGGTATCATCGCTCCTTGCAGAGACAGGCCATCTTCAGGTTCCAAGTTCAGTACAGACCAGACACAGCGAATCATCAGCACCAAGATTAGCAGCAAAACGTGACTCCAAAGTGCAAATTATCACCTCAAAAAAACCCCCCTTTTATTTGGGGACTAGCAGAGAAAGATCTTTTTCCCTGCCTATGCAGTCAAGTGACCAGGTTCAAAGAACTAATGTAATATTAGTAAAAGAAAGCAAAACAGCAATAGAGGGTGGTGAGGGTTTGGGTTTTTTTAATCAAACTTTCATTACTTTCAGTGTTGATGACAAGGGATAAACCACCCTAATAGTTAGAGTGCAGTCATAAATTGTACGAGGTTTCTGCCCCCCCCAGCCCTTCCCCTCAGCAATGGTTCTTTATCCTGAGGCCAAGCTCCCGTGCTGGCAGGAGCACTGGCTGGCTGGTGGCCCAGTGCATGGTGGGTCCTAGGTGCTCGGAAGGCACCACAGGAAACACGCCAGCACCAGGAACCAGCCTTCCTAACTTAAGAGACGCGACAAAAATCTTCATGGGGCTGACAGCCACGGGACAGATGGAACATACCTTGTAGAGCAGAGAAGGGGAGCTCCAGCAGTTCACAGGCAGGAGGTGGGAATCGCTCCCCAGGGATCCCACTGCTCCTTTTAACCAGCTGGGGCCCAGGGGATGGTGGCTTCAGCAGCCACTACTGGTCTGCCTCGCTCCACAGCCAGGCTTCAGCTTGTGTGCCAGCCCCTGCACCAACACAGCCCCTGCCAGCCTCACGATGCACGTTCAGCGCCAGAGCTGCGTTACACCAGCCACTCCTCTGCTATAACCTTGCCAAAGCCAGAAGATCTCCAACATGAGGTTCTTGAAAGTTCTGGCAGACTCATCTCAGGTATTCTGGTCATTATTTGGTCTGTCAGCAGCCTGCCCGAACTCCTCTAGTTAAAGGGTTATGACTAGACCTACATATAGAACAGCCACGTGTCCCAGAAAATGGCCAGTAACACAAACAATTCTTTTTATTCCCTTGGTACTACTCAATACTTAATGCCTCTTAGTATGGGTTTACGTTGCAGAGTACAGCGTTAAGCAAAGGCACCGTAGCTGTCAAGGAGTTAATTCAGATGCCAGAAGTGGTTTAGTTGTGACAGCACAGACCTTGGCGCAGGCCAGTTATTCCTACGGGGAAGCACCAAAAGCAAAGGCATCGGGTTTAGCTACAGCCAGTCCTTGCAAACAAACGTACTTACAACTTAAAAACAGCTCCTCAGTTTAATTTCTTTTAATAAACTAAACCAATAACAGCGTACTCATATCCACTGTGCTCAGCTGAAGAGTCACAGTTTAATCTTGCCCGAAGACAAGCATTAAATTGGCACTAGTCTGTGTGAAGAGAAGGCCTTAGGTTTGTGTCACATACATACAGCTTCCTACGTCCCTTTTACCTCCTGAGTCATAACTCCTCTGTCTTGAGCATACATTTTCCCCCCTGCTCTCTTTAGAGTGCTATAGTCTTTCTTTCCTGCCTTCATACTGTTACTGCAGAAAGAAAAAAAGATGATAAAATAGAAATTACACAGGCTATAATCTTAAGCATTCTGGCAGCGCATCACGTTTGCTGCTGCTGGGCTCCCAGCATCGCTGTATTCCCTTCGCGTCTCCGTATTTTGCGAGAGGTGCAGAGGAACAACGGGCCTTTTGTATCTGGGGTCTTTAACTACACAG
Source organism: Eurystomus gularis (assembly GCA_013400335.1). Lineage (NCBI taxonomy): Eukaryota > Metazoa > Chordata > Aves > Coraciiformes > Coraciidae > Eurystomus > Eurystomus gularis. The sequence goes on along the minus strand of VZZY01021078.1, from coordinate 832,648 downwards.
GCGAACACTACTCACTCGCTCTCGGGGGTAGAAAAGTTTAGCTGCAGGAGAACTGAAGAGAACTGAGAGAGGAGAAGAAAAGGGCACTTGTAGGAGCAGAGCCAGGGCTCCTCAGACCTGGCCTCTCGCTTCCAGGAGGTGGCAGTGGTACCTTGTGTCTCAGGAATCCACTGCTGTAAAGCAGGAGAGGTGCCACACGGTGCTTTCCTCCTAATGAAGCACTTCCCCGTCCAAGTTAACAACTTCTGTGAAATACCAATACCAAATAAGGTATTATAACAGATAGCTCTAAACTCTTTAAGTATTTATCTGTCTGCAGTTAAGGAAACAGACGTTTAGTGCCTTGGTGTGACAGAGAAGTGCTTTTTACTCGGGAAGTTCTACCACAAGAGCAATAAGGAACACATTCAATGCTTATTTTTTACCTATTAAACCCTCTCCACTCTCCTGTGTGCCTAGTTACTTTTATCAATAACTGCAATTAAGAAGTTTAAAGTAGCTTTAGCACCGAAGTTGAGTAAATTACTGTTCACATCTTCCTTTTAAGTCTACTAAGGCAAGTCAGCTCGAAGCTCCGGTGAGTACTTAGTATACTTGTGACTAGGCAGTTCAAAAATGGGGATAGATGTAAACATCCGTCTTCCACCTCTCCTTTTGGATTCATTTTCTGTTTTAAAACTGCTGATACATTTGCTGCTGATTTCTATTTGGCAATGAACAGCAAAAAAATACATTATAAGGTCTCAAGTTTTGTGCTATAAAGCGGAAAACCTGAGTTCAGGTACCTCTGTCACACACCAGTACTGCTGATAAACCTCTGCATCAAGCTCCACATGTGAAGTGTTCCTTTACCCCCTTTTTACAGGGCAGCACCGAATAAAACAGACAAATACAACTGCAATACATGATATTAATTAGCGTAAAGCTTCAAGCTCTCAGCAGGGTCATCGAAGCAGTGGATGCGAACTGCTTTTGTGGTTCCTTCTGGAAAAAGCATGTTTACGTGATGCTAAAGTTTGTCCTCCTCCAGTATGATTAAAAATGCTTCCTGTTATTTTACGATGGATGTTACTCTGCCAAGAAAACGGAACCATTTCAGCTACCATTTTGGGTGGTGCTTCCCCACAAACATAAATGACCTTCTTAGAGAAGCCAGAGTCTGTTTAGCTTTTGTTACGAATTTTACGTCTCCTTTGAGATGACTCAAAGACTGATAAATGAACACAAGCTCACATGACAAATTCAAGATTTCTACTACCCACTGAACTCCCAATGACAACGTTTGTGAATCTCAACAATCCATGGACTTGTATCAATTTGGAAGCTAGAATGACTTTTGAAATTAAATATATAAGCTGAATACTACGTTAATACCAATTATCCTAACAAAATTAAAAGCAACGCTTCTGAAAGGGAATGTGACACATGCTTAATTTCCTCTCAGATGTGTACTTCAAATACTGCCTGCAACTTTAGAAGTACTTAATATTCACTTATCAAAATAATACTGACTTATCGAAGCAAGTTCAAGTTATTTCCCGCTCTAGTTATTAAATTAATAAATAGGATTCTTTTCACTGGGAACATCAAGATGTCAGAGTGTCGTTAATCAGGCTCCAGATTTTGGTGTACAAAGTCACTTCCAAGGGCAGCCCTAAATCATCCCCCCAAAAAGCTACAAAAAAAAAAAGGAAGTGAAGAAACACAAACTAATGGGGTAAAGAGAAATCACTGCTCTCTAACTGCATGCCACTAGCACCAAATATCCTTTTTGTCTTTTTTTAAAATGCAGAACAGGTCGGGAGGAGAAAAGGGGGCTCAGTGGCAGGGTTTAGATGCAAATATACCATATGCCCCTATCACCCAGAACATCCGTAAGAGTGGCTTCGTTTTCTTACTGCTACTACTTAATACAACTACTGTCATACGTAACAAAATCTTGTGTCTGGCAAGTACAGAGTAAACATAGAAGGTAAATCCGTGTCTGAAATGTGATAACCTGACTGAAGGAAAGAGCGTTAGGCGGAGTAATTCTGCTCATCGTGTTCAGTTTCCTCAATTCCTAAAGGGTCTCATGCACCGAAGTCACAAAGAAGGATTTGCAGAACACGGCTTGAAGCTGTGGGAGAACGTGGGTGGTAAGTGGAAATACTGTACAAGGAAGAATCGCGTCCTTGGTCTCCTCTAGGTGACCTTAAGTCCAAACGTTAGACACCCAGATGTCTGAACTAGTCATCTGAAACGTCTTTCAGAATCCACGTTCAGCAATAAGAAATACACATTTCTAAGCAGTGAGTCACTTTGTTCTGTATGTTTTGTCCACTGAATGTGTTTTTGACAGACTGGGTCGGAAATAAAAGCCTTCTAACTTTGCGATGCCACCAGTGAAGCGAGATGACTCTCACCCATTTCCACAATGCTCTAACTTCTACGTTTTGAACAGCATATCAAGATTTGTTAAATAAAATCTTGCGGAAGATTTTAAAGATGATGCAACGGCAGCTTCTCAGAAGGTTACAGCTCAAACCCGTCCATCAAAAAGCAGGACACATTTTGTCACAAACACACAAGTTACCTGGGAATTTAGTAATGGCACAGTCCCCCCACATATTAGCACAACTTACCTTAGGAACAGCAATCTGAAGTTCTTCCTTGCATTTGATATGAGTTCTTCATCACTAACTCTGTTGTCTTCTATTTGTTAAAGTCTGGTATACACACACATTTTTTGAACCAATTTAACAATTTAGCTACAAGAACCCCAATTTTCTACTGGAATTGGTTACATCTGTATAACCTCCAGTGTGGTAAAACTTAAGAGCAAGCCCCCTTAAAAAACAAAACAACCCAACAACAAACTCGCTGTCTCAAAACCTGTTTTCCTGTCTCCTAGGAAAATAAAAACCTAAAGCATTAAGGACATTAAGTGATAGGGTTATATGGACACTTGCAATTATGTTGAGATAGAAAGTATCATTAAAGTTTGACATGTAAAATAAGGCCTTACAGTTTCGTTCATGAAATAAGGAAATCGTTATGTTTAAACTGTTTTTGACAAAGAACTACAGTTTCTTTAGAAGAAGCTTTAAAAAAGGCAAGTTTATCAAAATACTTATCTTAGGAAAAGGCGCAGGGCCCAAGTAATAAAATATAGGAGGAAAAATGGTAATGATTTAAATAACTGATGTGGGTAAATACAATTAAAATAGACCTAGTAAGTCTACTATGTGGTATAATAATAATCAGCAATTTAGGGTAGCTGGTGTTCACTCGGTGTTTAAAAGTTACATCTGAAAAAAAATCTCAGCTTAAAGCTAAGTCTAAACTTATAAGTTACTTTACGTATCATGTGTTTAATAACTACATTTATTTCTGAAAATAAAAGGGTATATTGGCTAAAGTGTGGTTAAGAAAGCTGCTGAGAACTGCATTTCTGAATTCATTAATCTTCAAGTGCGTAAACACCAGGTCACGTGTTTTGTAAATGTGATATAAGTCCCCCCAATGCATTATCAAACTACTTTGCTGGAGTCAATCAACAAAACATCGTTAGCAGAAAGACTTGTTCAGGCTACAAAGCAGCATTTACTTACCTTTATATGAGTTACAAGGATGCTATTCAAAACCTGCAAAAATATGCAAGGCAATATCTCTGCCCAATATCCACTTAAGATGTGTTCTTGTGTGTGTGGATAATGTGTGAAGTATGAACATATAAATATTAAAAAAAAAAAAAGTGCTACCTCTCCCCCCTCCCCAAAAGTGAAAAAGTAAAGAATGGTCCTTAAATTATTTCATGTAGGGAAGAAAAGCAGCAGGAAGAACTTGGAAATACTTGACAGTTAAAAGCTGTTTGCAGAAGTGTAAAGTATTGTTGGACACCGCACTGAAGATTTCGTTCTCGGCACTAGCAATGGAAATGCAAGACCTGAGAGACAGGTGCCAAATCTAAATTACAAGAGTACAATTCAAATGAGTACAGTCAATTGCTGATTCACAGTGCACGTCGTGCAACCTCTTGGTTAAACTTAACATGAACGTATCAATACTTACCTTTTCTACATCAGAAACAGTTACTGTCTTTATGGGAAGAATTTAAAGCTTAATCATGGAGTTTTCATCCAGAAATCACCTGGGTAGATTGACAGGCTCTTAATCATACAACTGTCACACGGTACAATCAGAACTTCTAGAAGTGTCTCCCATTTGTGTGTATTTCTGAATGCAAATCTTTGAAGGTGAAGAAAAGTAGTTTGGTGCCATATTAAGAAAAAAAAAAAAAATCCTAAACTCCCTAGTCTTGCAGAGCCAAGAATGGATGTGCATTCAAAGAAAATGTAAATGATTATTCAGGAATATCCCTATGCGATACATACATTTGAACAACAGTGAAGATGAAATGGCAGCAGTCCTTTCAGGCTTTACAGCATTGTAATTATGATCGCTTGCCCAGGACGGGGTGCTGGGTTCTGCTGCTGGCTCTCTAGCAACAGGGTGAGTGTTTGCCTCACTCTTGGCAGTTGTCAAAACAGTCTTCTTCGGATTCATCTCTCTTTTCTCTGGAAATGGTCTCTTTTGGTTTGGAAGAGGCTTAATACCTGTCTGTATGATTAAAAGAAGCTTAATTACTAGCAGTCGTCAAATATCCTCTATTTTACAAGCAAGTAGAGGCTTAATACCTGTCTGTATGATTAAAAGAAGCTTAATTACTAGCAGTCGTCAAATATCCTCTATTTTACAAGCAAGTAGATATAGTTACATCAAAGGTACGTGAGTTTCTTATACCAAACTCCTGTAAATACACCTGAAATGCTGTAATTTCACATTCAAGCCTATCGAGCAAAGGTAACACACACTGTAACTTCAGCAAGAGAATGGTAAAGAAACCACCTCAAAACAACAGTATTTATGAACAAGCTGGGTTTTTTAAAACGGTTTGTTTGAAAAACTACTGCCCGTTTTAGAGTTGTTTCAAAAGGGAAAGGAAAATGTTTTGGTGTCATCGCTTTGCTTCCCAAGGCATACAGAGAATGCAGCCACATTAATGCACAATTCACAAATTCCATGTTACTGCCCAAACCCCAGGAATTTGAGGATTAAAAAGGAAAAATTAATTTGGAATTAAATTAAAAGAAAAAATAAGAACTGCTTATACTTTTTTAAAAAGGTAAATTAAGTTGCAATTAAAATAATTTAAAAATTAAAAGTTTGCTGGCATCTTATAAGAAATTATCTCTACGTAGAAGCAATTAGAATTTTTTTTTAAAGCGGCAGGGAAATACTTTATTGTCAGAATTAAATGATGCTTTCACCACAAAAAAAAAGGCAAGACCACAACAACAAAAAACTAGAATAGAGAGCTCCTCTTCAATACAGGACCTGGAAATTTGACTTGACTCATAAACCAGCAGAGAAATAAGCCACTGCACTCTAGAAAAGCGTTTTGGATCATGAACTTACCTGCAGCTGAGATTTTGGCGTGCCAGGTTTTTCTGCTTTTGGTTTGATCTTCTCTTTAGGTTTTGGCTTTGCATCTTTGCCAGCACTTAAAAACTTCATGGTGGCTGCAGCGTGTTTGAGAATGCAGTCGTTGCTGCAGTACACAGAGTCAGGCTGAGCCACGTTAAAACAGCCAGGGCCAATGCACTTGGATGCACCAGGAGCTTCAATCACCTGTAGGATTGAAACGGAGTGAGCCCAGACTTCAGAGAGGAAACACCAGCACCACCTTTATACCATGAAGAGATGCTTACGTATCAAACTCTGCAGACTGTTAGTGACCTGCAGCGTGAAAACAACTTTTGTTCATGGCGTAACAGAACCAACCCGTACAGCTGTGAGAATTCCACTCTATTTTCTGAGCGGGTTGTATTTTCAAGTGGTTGGTCTAGCAGTGAACTAAGGGAGGCTGGTTCCCTACACTTGCAGATCCCATAACACACACATGTTTTTTTCTGATCCTTTACATCACAGGGAAGTTTCCTTAAGGCAGAACTGGTTTCTAAAGAACAAGGTTTCTAAAAGACATTTAAATTATCCATCACCACTGGCTGCTGTCCTCAACCATGCACAGGTGTAAAAGGAAGCACTTGGCTGTTCAGGTGTACAGATAATTCTTGCTCTAGAGGTTTACTAGTTTTAGAAGTCTCCAACATAATATTAGAAGTCTCCAACATGATTTTAGAAGTGTCCAATATGATTTTAGAAGTCTCTTACATAAACAGCCATTCTCCCAGACAACTTTACCATAGCTTAACACCCCTTACACAGAGAAGCTTGCATATGCAATCTGTATTTTCCTCTACTTCACAATCACTCATTTATAGCGAAGTGTTCTACACTAAGCACTTCCGCTTCAAAAGTTAAGATTTAGAAAACAGCACATTCCTTGAAGACAGAAGTCTAGAAATATTTGAGAGCTCTTTAGGCTCCAAGGTATCACCTCTAGGTAATAGACCTTTCGTCTCGCTCTTCTAGATTACTCCTAAAAATGTTGAACAACTGACCTGACACTCAGCAGTACCGTAGCTGTAGAAAGCCTTTCCCTTAGCAATAAACTGCAATTGGTAATTAGCAAAATGTTTTTCAGTAATATTTCCAGTAAAGGAAAAAAATACTACTTGCATAGCGTGGCTTATTTTTCCCCCAAACTGTCAGTGAGACAGCGTTACCTGTTGCTCTCTGATAAAACCTGTGTTTGGGAATTTTCCCATAAAAATTAAGTTCATGCTTTGGAATACTTTTCCATCATGTACATACTTCAACATGAAGTTCATGAAGTATCAACTCATGTTCCCCAAGATGCACCTCAAACTTCAGCTCCACTTGTCAGTTCTTAATTGTCATTTCTAATTAAGGGCATTTACATAGATGCCAACAAAACTTTCCGTGTTCGTGTCTGTCCTCATACAATTCCCAGGAGTTTTAAGCACTTATACATGTAGAGCTTGGGATTATCAACAGCGACAAACCGGAGTCGCTCTCAAAGTGCTTAGAATACTGGTGTAAGGGAAAAGATGAAGTGAGCCTGTTTAGACACCGACACGTGACATGGCAGCGATCCTTTTTGCCCAGGATGGGCAGGGAATTCTGCCAGGAGCAGTGCTCAGAGAGGGATCTTAACCGAGGTAATGAGGGACAGCACGGGCTAAAACACAGACTTGACCATTCGGTTCTCTCAAAACGTGGCAAACCCAATTCCAAATGCCAAAAGAATACCTAAACTACCTGCAGTTCTTCCCTAAGAGGCAATGAGGAGTTGATGACAATTATGGGTTTATTCCACTAAAGGAGAGGTGTCTAACACGTTCAAGTACCTCGTTAGCATGCTAATATCAGAGAGTAATTGGTGATTCTCAGAAGCAGAACTTAAAATACTGTCAGTGAAATGCAGATCAGCCCCCAACAGAACAGGACTTTCAAAAACGTCTGTTGTGTACAAAGGAGTACAAATGTTTTTAAAACTGTATTTGAAAATATTTTTTTGAAAAATACTGTTTTCTGCATGTTTATCTTAAAATAGTAAATATTTCTATATTAAGCTCAAGCTGTTCTATCTCTAAATCAAGCTCAATATGCTGACACAGACAGCTCTGCTATTTAAATCGACTACAAGTGGGGGGGTTGTCCCATAAATGTTTTGTAGAAAACGTACAACGGAAGGATTCCTCCAGAGAGATGTTTATACTCAAACTTGTAACGCTTAGTCCATAAAATCATTTCAAAGCTTAAAAGATTAGGCTTGAAAGGACAAATTCATACAGAAAAAATATGAATAGCTGTAGCATTCTAACAGCAAATACGCTAAACATGCTCTTCAAAGCATAGTGAGAAGGGAAATATTTGAGGTGCTGGCATTTCTCCAGGAGCTCAGGCAGTACAAAGACAATCAGCACAGCATGAAGTTTGCAAATTTGTGTATGTTGAGCTGAAGAAGCTTCTTTGCCTGTATTTCGAATTGGAACTTGCTACTACAAAAATTCAAACTTCTTTTCTTTTCTGCCAGAATTTGCAATAACTTGAAATACACATTTTTATGTTAAAAAATGCAGTATAAAACAATTATCTGGGTACTAATAGCTTGAAGAAGCATCAGGACTTCAAAGACTAACTGGAAGTATAAAGGGAGTTAAGCTGGAATTAACTCCGACAGACACTTCTCTATGTTAAGTAGAAGGTTTCGCTATCATTAAAAACGCCTAAAATTGAGATTATTTCAAAACTAGTATAAAACAGGTCAGAATTCTAATATTTTTATTAAAAGAATACCTTATTATTATACTTCCAAAACAGTACTTAGAAAGGGCATAAGAGCACAAGCATTTCCTGACATCTGTATAAAACAAATCCCCCACTTCAGAATAACTTTCTTAGTCTTAGTTCCTGTGCAGATAGAAATATGGATCAACTTGTGCTAAACAATAATATTTAGCAGGTTATTTAGCTTCTAGCTTACAAGAAAAAAAAACAAAAGGTCAGATTTACAGCTATACAACTAAGCTCTCAATGTACTCAGTGAAACATGAAAAACAAGAAACAATTGAAATACTTACAGGTTGAAATATCTTTAGTTTTTTCTTCCCACTTGGATTTGCAGCTTTTTCAATCCTACCCTTGATTCCTTGGTCCTCAACCGATTTTTGTTCAATTGTTCCTATGCTGGTGAATTCTGTGCCATCCACATTTAGCTGCCCCGCTTTCGCTTCCTGCTGGTCTATTTCTGAAACAGGCTCATCCTGTCCCTGTAGAATGGTGCAGTTTGGACAGATATAGTCCTCACCATTCCTTTCCAACAATCGCCCTCGAGCCTCAGAAATACCCACGCAGTCACCATGAAACCATTCCTCACATCTATCACAACAAATCATAAACCTGAAAAGAAAACCCAAGGAACAGTAAAACACGGTGAAATGAAAAGAAGGAATAACACTCAGATGTTTCAAGCAGCAGTTTCAAATACTCCACTGAAGTAGTTTTGCCTCACCGCTCATTTGTCTCCTTTACGTCCTCTTAAATATTTGTTACAAACTCCCCCACACAAACTTCAGCCAAACCCAACAGCTCATTTATCTCTACTCAAAAAGCAAGCGTTGGCATTTAGTTTCATTTTTCATCACAGAAAACTCCCAACTACTTGCCCTGCATTTTCAGCTGCAACCTCTGCCTACCTGTTGTTATGCGGCTGACGACAAATACAGTACAGTGCATTTGGGTCATAAATCTCAGACTCAGGTCTGCTTTTGGGCAGTTCTTCGGGTTCTTCACCTGTCATCCCTTTTGCACCAAGGGCAGGCTTTGCCTCCTGAACCTGAAGATCTTCAGTGTCTTCCTCAGACACAACCACTTGACTTGCAATCTCAGTGCTGTCCACAGTCTCAGGCTCTTGTTTGACAGGCAACTCAGACTCAACTTGTTTTTCCAACTGGGCTTCACCTGTTTCTGTAGTATCTTGTTCGGAATTTCCTTTCCTCAGGCGGTTCTGTACATCCTTCAACGTCAGCTGCACAGGTTTCTCTTCAACACGTTTCTTTCTCAGTCGATTCTGCAGTTCCTTTAGTGTTAACCCATCACTATCACTGTCGGAAGTATCAACTTCCTCTTCCTCCTCCTCCTCCTCTTCTTCCTCTTCCTCTTTTGTGAGTCTGCCTTTAGAGTCTTTCTGATCCTTACTACTCCTAGTGACAATCCTCCGTGTCACAGGTTTTATGTCTGGAGTGCTCTCAACACTGTCTTCCGAAGCAGTTTCAGCATCTGTAGCTGGACAGGACGCTGGTTCACCCGAGTCTTCCAGAGCAGCAGGAACACTCCTCCTTCCTCTGCGTCTCACTGTGGTCAGAAACTCTTCCACTCTTTCCGTTCGTTTTGGTTGCCGCCCGCTACGCCTGAGGTTTAAGCTTTGCTGCTGCTGTGGCTGGTCACTAGAGTCCACATCAGCATCTCCTGCGTTTTCTCGCTTAGCAATTGTAGTCCTTCGAAACCCCCAAGTTTTCCTGAACTCTTTACTTGTAGGCTTGATAGTTTTTTGTTCCTCCTCGTTGCTTTGTTCACCTTTCTCATCCAAAACTGATGCTAAAAACAAGGGAATAGTTATTACATCAGTGGTAAGGAAGACGGTTTTTCCTTAAAAAGCTTTTTCTACTGCAGTATTATTTTCTTTGTGATAATATATATTTATCTCCACCTCATTTTACGGTTCTAAAACAAGATGAAATTATTTCTTGTGAATGTAACACAGCAGCGGTAGCAACTAAGTACATCACTGAACGCTGTACCAACATAATCTAGCTGTTAGAAACTCTTCTGTTATTTAAAAATATATCTATATACACACACATATGCACAACGGACAACTAAGCGTATTTTCTGCTCAATTTAAAAGGAAGGAATCTTACCAGGAGAACTATTTTCCATGTTGTCAGTATTAGATTCTAATGGCACTGGCTGTGAACTTACAGCTTGTTCCATAGTACAGACCCCACCCTGAAATGCTGAAGAGAAACATACGGTTCAAAACTCACCTTCAAAAATATTAATAGCCTAAGTAATTATTAAATATTCTGATGTAATTGCATCATGCTTTTCTAACAAATACTTAACTTGAATTTCAAGCCACTAATACTCACTGAACATCAACAAAAAGTTGACTGAATTCCTTCAAGGACAAAGTACTACGTCAAATATATGGGTTTGGACACTACACTGATATATATTTAATAAAATAGCCTTAGGATTCCTGATATTTTCTGTGATTTCTCAAAATATCCTTTCATGGTATGATTACCTGCAGCAGGACAAGAAGCAAGGTAGAAACAACACCCAGTTTAAAGAAGTTCAAAGCTACCACTGTTTAGATAAAACAGGGTTAGTCAAAGAATAATGAGGTTTTGAATTTGAAAGAAAATGTAAAACCAGAGAAATACTCTGGGCTTCTTTGTTAAAATAAACTAGGGCTATATCTTGTCTATGAAATAGTTTAGCTGCTATTTTTCAAGTTATTTCAGAATACTGGTGGGTATTTGGTATAAAGCAACACACTTTCCCTTCGTTATTCTCTAACAAGGTTCATCGGCTAGAAGAAATTATACAGAAAAGAACAAAATAAAAACCTCAAACATCAGTTCGGGAAGAAAAGAAAAAAAACACACCAAAAAAACCCCCCAACACAACTAACAACAACTACCAAACAAAAAACCTGGACTGAACGAAACCTGAGAAAAGCTGTTCCTTGACACGGTCACTTACAAAAAGGTTTACAACCTATATGATCTACCAGAGTGACCAAAAAAACCCACCCAAAACCACAAAAAAAGATTCAGGAAACAGCCTCCAACTACCACAGATGGAGCCCCGGGAGTGGGGGGAATCTGTGCTGACAACCAGGAACCCTTTCTTCTCAAAAGTTTTTTCCAGCCTCCCTTATTGGACAGACAGAAGCAAATGAGAGCAGTAGATATAAGATCTGAAACTGCATTTTGAATAAATCAGGAATAAGCTGGTTTGAACAAGTGTTAAAGTTGGTATTGCACCATGGTGCAATGAGTTGCAGCCCATGTAAATGCTCTTCTAAAGGAATGCAGAAACTATATATAATTACACTGCTCATGTGACTAACATGCAGCAGCAGCGTGAACTAGGTAAACAGGACTTCAAAACCAACACGAAACACCCCCCAGCTCTCCCCCTAAGAATGGTTTTGAATAGTTGTATGTGTGTTCCTGGCTGAAGAATTGCCCGGGTAAGCCCAAATTAACAGAATTCCTAAAGAAACAGTATTTGCTGGAAGAATTAAAGATATATCTACCAGCTCTACACATTACAGCACGTCTAACAGCTCTACGTGTTGCAGCTACAAGTTTTCAGAGGCATCCTTTGGAAAGCTTTTCCCAGTCTTGCAGTGCACACTGGTGACAAACAGCTCCTCATGTCACATACTGCACTAGTCGTGTTACTGCCCTGCCTCATCAAACCCCATCTTTCTACACTGCAGCTCCTCTGCTTTCTAGGATTATATTTAACAATGCTGCAATAGAAACGGTAACAGTCAGTGCTGCTGAAACGTAAGCGTCGGTAGATGTAGATCTGTAGTTATGTTAAAACATTAACGCTGAACTTGTAACCTAAAAGTTTTCAGTGAAATACTAGAAATGTTGCTGTAAAACCAGCCGACTCCAGAACATCAATTTCAACAGTAACAGATAACTTTTACCATGCCAGCCGGAATAAAAAGTGAATTTTAAGCCTACAGTATGGAGGTAAAAAGCTGAAACTGCCTCAATCCAATGTAAAATTCCATTAAGTTCTCCCATTAAAATAAAATCATATTTAAAAAAACCAAACCAAAACCAACACTAAGTTATATTCACACCAGAAAAAGGCTGCAATGGAAGCAAGGGTTTACATCTCTGTTTACCTTGAAAGATGAAGAAATGTTAAAAACTACAAGCAGAGGTAACCCAAATTCTAAGACTTAAATTCCAGATAAAATGTAAAGAACTAAGAAGCGTCTCCAATGTCCTCTATGCGCTTTACCTGACACAGCATTAGAGGTTCGAATGGTTTCTCCCAGCAGCGCAGAACAGAACGGAGAGCCAGGAGAGGGCAGCAAAGGATCACAGTCATTCAGCATTATCCTCCCAGCCCATGTTGAATTTCCTGCTTTGGAAACGCCAAACTGAGCCTCCGAACTGTCAGCAGGACCAAATACCGTCAATCCTCCTGTTCCTGCTGGCCTCTGGGGGGGGAAAATAGACAAAATAAGGCATCGACACATTTACGAACTTATCTTGCTATTGCTAGATAAATCTGGAATTGTTTTGCTGCTATTATAAAACATATTCTGTTATTTTGCCTTGACAGTTTTCTACTTTCAGAAAGACACTGAAACTGGAAAGAAAAGTCAAAGTAAAGTAATATCACCTCCGCCACTTACCAACAGCTCAGTCCTTTGAAGTACAAAACGATTTCACTCTCATCAACTCATTTAGATCCTATCAAGACTTCCAGAACACTAACAAACTGCCATCAACACGTCTATTCCACTCACAGTATTTAAAAGCGTTCTGAGACTGAAATTATTCGATTTTAATTATTCAATTTTTCATTGAATTGTGTATTATGCAATGAAAATGCAGAAATGCCTTTAAACTCTAACAGCACGCCTGAGGTTACAGTAGGGGAAATTCACCGGTTCGTACTAAATTTCATCACAAAAGACATCTGCAGCTTTGAGGATTTAAATCCAAGTTGCTACTCAGTGGGTTTGCAGAGTGGGATAATAAAAATTTATAGTTGAGCTTCTGAATGAAGGAATATTCCTTATCACTGTCCTTTTCACTAACAAGGTTTGCAGTATAGAAAAATTCAGAAGCCTTATTTCAAGGACAGTAGATTCTATCAATAACAACTTATCTTCCCCAAAAAATTGACTCTTGGAAAACATCTCAAACTCAGAAAGCATTCATTTAAAGTATCTGAGCAACAATCGTTTAGTGCAGGGGTCCCAGTTCACATGCACAACGGCAGTGGAACATCAACACTGACTGCTTGCTTCCCAGTACAGTGACCTTGAAAACCAGTGGGAAATGCCTGCCCTGAACCCAAAGCAGACCACCAAACTACAGGAACACAGGAAAAGAATTTCAGAGTAGATCAGATAATCCTTCATAGACATGCCAATACACAGTCTCACTTTTATTTTTTTAATGAATACGTCATTTTTAGCCTTTTTTTTTTCAACTCTCTCAAGCCCCCAGCTCCTAAAGCACCTTTGCTGTTTAGAAATACTTCTTCCTAAGCAAAGATCATCTCTAGGTGTTCTCCAATGCCATGGCACTGTCCCCCCCCAAAAAAAAAAAGAAGGGAGAAGACAAACCCCTTCCCAAATCTCATTTTCATCAGTGGATCACTTTACCATTTCATGAACAATAAAGCTCAACATTTGCATGACTGTGGCAAAACATAATTAGGGAAAAACCCCACAAGTTAGAGCCGAATCAGTATTTCCTTCCCTCTACCTTCTCTATAGGGGATTATGTACATTAGCTACATTCTTTCCCTCAGTCAACTGTTGCCACTCCAAAAAGAGGAGGAAAAAAATAAACAAACAAAAAAGACAGCAGAATACAGTGATTTTCAAGATCCTAGTGCTGTATCTCATGGCACTGAATACCTGCTCTAACACGTATTTTGCTCCATTGTCTGAATCAGTGATTATATCCAGGGAGTCAGTCACTGATGGCTGAAGACAGTCTGAGTTTAAAGTGCTTTCTTCTGCGCTGCTGTTCTGTAATAACCTTTCAATCTCCCTGTTCAGAATCTCCAACTGATCACACATCTGGCAATTTTTAAGTGATATGCCTAAAAGAAGAGGGAAAGTCAGCTAATCACTTCTTGTTCAACTCTAATATTAAACCATGAAACAAACTATGCCTCTAGAACATGCAAAAAGTGCATTCTACTTGAATAATTTATCCACTAACATACTAAAGAGAATCATCTAAAGGATCGTCTTCCCAGTGCACAATTACGGGCCTGTGCATTCAAGGTTCTGTGTGCAACACACTCTAAAAAAAATGAGATTTGAGCCACAGAGCCAGTATCACTACAGAGTTCCAAAACCAGACCCAGCACGCTCTCTTCTTCAGAGCCATTCAGGCTCCCTGAACGCAGTACAGTTCAGTGTTAGCCATACCCCGCCCAGTGGTAAGGCTGCACGGTGCATGCTCTGCAGCTCTGACTTAACAGAAAATAGCATTTTTAATACAAATAATTGAAAACTAAGAGATTCTATGCAAGAATCATGCTTCTTTTTGCATTAGTAGATATTAGCGCATTATTATTACCTATTTTACCTACAGGAAAAAAACTTTATCAGAACTACAATTTTAAAATAATTTCAAATTTGAGAGGTGTAAAAATTCAGTACACTTAAACCGCAGATGCTGTAAAATGCTTGGTTCTTTCTTATTATTATTTAGTGTTTCCATTTTGTCCTCTCCCCATTTGGACTGAAGTATTTGCATGAAAAACAGTTTCAAACTTGATTTTCGTGACTGCTTTTGCATCTTAATACAGGTTAAACTGGAATGCCTAAAAGAAGCTGAAAATCAAGTATTATCAAAACATAAAGGCACAAAGCCATGACTCAAAATTCCACTTTTAAACCCAGCAAGCCTGCTGGCACTTGTAAACAAATATCCTATTAACTGCCTGCAAACATTTACTACAACATAAGCAACTCTGGAAGTCTTCCATTATCTGTTTCTCTTCCCAATTCAGTATGAAGTTTTGGTCATTTTGTTCTGTTTGTTCTCACTTTAACTATCCACTTGCAGTCGAGATACTGACAGGAAGGCAAGCTGAAGCACCAAACTGGTTATCTTGTTGGAAAGGAATTGAACATACTTGATCAACTCAAATCTTATTCCTCCTAATCCAGGACGTTAATCATCTCTGAAACTGGAAGCTCTAGCCAGAAACTGAAAATTACTGTAGTTCCCCTAACAGACAACCCCCATCAGCATCATCCCACCATTCTGCCATGTCTCCTTCAGAAAGGCTATTCCTCTAGAAAGGATATTACAGAATCACAGACTGTTAGGAAAAAATTTGAGGCAGTAATCTCTAGAAATTATGGCAAAATAATGGTAATAAACGTATATGCCATCGATTATTCAGAAAGTCCTCTGCTTTTGCTTAGATTAACAACTTCTGTGATAAGCAATCCCCACTGAAAATGCGCAAGCTGGAAATCAACTGTAAATAAAGTTAGAAACATAAATAAAGAGTTTCTTGAAGAAAAAAAAAATCTCTTCTCCCTTCACAGGTGAAACAAACTTTGCCAATACAAACCCTACGCTGATTTAAACGGTTACATATCACACGCAGCAGGTCTGTGTTAAACAAAGGATTCACAATGCTTATTAAATCCATGTTTATGGACTGGGGAGGAAGTACAACCCTAATACTACCTGGGCTGCTACTTTCCTGCTCCCACATTCCTCTGCCATAGAAAGAATCACCTGGCTGGTAGACACCCAGCTTAGGAATTCAGCAGGAAATGAACCCACCAGAGAGTCATCCAAAAGGATTTAAAAAAAAGAACACCAGATCTAATGTACTGACGTGCAAGAACAGGGATGGAAAACAAGATTGCCTTCAGCAGGCTGAGCTGGTGCAGCATTGCTGCTCTCCCCTTCAACACCATCCCTGCAGTGAGCGCTTGTCAGGTCTCAGTCAGATGATTTCATTAACTGAGTTAATTATTAACTCCGTTAATACTGCTTTAAGTGTTCGAACTGTAATAACACAAGTATGCCAGTGAAAGAAGACAGTCACTTATCTATAGAAGTGGAGCATAAACCTGATGCACAACATCTGGAGAAAGAACATTTGGCCAAGAAAACATTTATTTGGGTTTTTCCTTCCCCAGTAGTTTGCAGGTAAAACGTTCCAGTTTCCCCAAAACATATGAGGCACTTGAATTCATTCTGCACCTAAATTCCAGAAGCAGTAGAAGTACAAAAGTATCCTGCCCTAGAAGAATAAACCATCACAAACCTGTCACAAATTTTTAACATCAATTTGGTCAGCTCTTCTCGAGCACCAACACACCCGAAAACACAGGGCTGCCTACTCTGAGGCAACAGAGGCCATCACTCACATTAGTATCCCTGTGGATTCTGCAACTACTGCAAACCCGTGCAGTTTGCCATTTCCGGCTTAAAGAAAGTTCAGAGGAGTCTCAGCAGCCAATTTAAGAAGAGAGAGAAAATATATATCCATATCCTGCTACCAAACAACTGTGTTGTTCAAAAACATACAACATATATTACAAATCTATCCTCCAACACACAAGAAGCTTGTACACTCCTTCCACTTCTCTGTAAATGTCATTCCTCTCACATTCACACAAACCCTCAAGAAAAGCACGCTGCTACCCACTGCCATCTTCATGACCCAACAGATACAAACCTCAGGCAAAGATGAAGAGAGATTACACCAGGAACACAGGGCTCAGAGATGTTACATGCAGGACAGGCAGCTTGAAGACACCTGGATCTGCAGATGCTGACTTCATTAAGTCCTTTTTAAGATGTCTCAATATAACACCTTAATCTGATGATGACAGAGCAAAGCCTTTAAAGAACACCAAGATTTCACCATCTTTTAATGCTTTTATTTTTAGACAAAGGCCACTTCAACAAACTACCAACAAATACATATTCAAATCAGCATCTCCACCTTTTTTTTTTCCCTCTCATTTCCCTGAAGAGGTAATAAAACATTTAGTGGATACACTGACTGCATAAAGGCTTTGTCTTTTCTAGAACTTATCGTTTTAACTGTATTAAGAATTCTCTGCCTCAATTAATTTAAGGCTTCACTCTAAAAAAGGATCTTGAAAGACAGCTTAGTAATAAAACCTTGAACATGAACTAAAAACAACCAGGACAACTTCATTTCCCTTTTAACTGAGGACTTGTGTACAAAAAAAATCCACAACACTGTCAGAATTCAGTGTATATTCTTCACTTTCCACTTACTAGCTATTTTATTTAGCTTTTGAGGAATCTATATGAAAGACTAGTGATCTTTATCCTCTCAGCATTAATCCTCACTGCCAATAGCTAGATGACAAGATGTGCTGCATCTTATTCCACCTTCTTGGATGTCAGCACTCTTCAATATTGTATGAATATTTCAGTCCAAATTATTAGTATCTAGCACCCGTTAGTTCTTAGTCCCTACTCACCCTAAGAACTCTACAGAAGAACATCTTTGATTTTGAAGGATCTCACATACTCACCCCTACACAAGAACCCAAGAAACTGAGGTTCGTTCACCTATTTAGCATTTGTGATAGACTCCTGTACCCGCAGGAGTTGTTTCAGTGTAACTTGTTACCTAACAAACATTTACTTCTACTGTGACAGAGAAACAAAAGCACTATATTCTTTTTTTTACCACCAAGTTTTCATATTGAAGCTCCAGTTAACGTTTTAGATATATTATGGAAACTCAATGGCCGGGGCCCAAGGACAGGACAGAAATCTGTAACGAGCCATGTAAGGTTCAGCAACTTTCTGAAAACTGTAGTGAGAAGACTGTTTGCATCTGCAGAGAAATTCAAAGAGTAAGAGTCTTACGCTGATCCCACTGAAAACTACTTTGCATCCCTGTTTGTCAAAGGCCACATTCAGGAAACCTGCACTCTTTCTACTAAGCAGCAGCAAAATTAATCCCTTGCATCAAGCGCTACGACGGCAGCCTCAAGAAAGTCACTTAGTAGGGCAAAACCTACGTTGTACAGAAAAGAGCAGTTCATTCAGACCACGCACCAAAGGTACAATCCACTGACCCCCAGGAAAAGCAGGACCCAGGCTCTGCACTGGTGCTGCAGAAAGCCACGTACACGCAGGGCTGCAGTGCGGTTCCCTCCATCTGAAAAATGTGAGCAGCCCACTTACATAAGAAGCAACAGAAAATGGGATGACCAAGTACAACTAGTACATAGTCTTTCGTATAAAACGTATCCACTGCTTCCTAATTTAATCATCTTCCTTCTGAAGAAAGGAAAGTATCTTTCAAGAAGCTGTCAAATGGGAATGATGGGACAAGAGAGAAGCAAGGAGAGCTGAAAAGTGAGAGAGGCAGCAGTCGCAATACTCAAGCCTGGATATGGGGAGACATAAGAAAACGGTTGTGATCATAAACTCCTTCCCTGCATGCTGAATAATTTACTAATCTCACTACTTGACTGCTATAGACAAGCTGCAGTTCAAGGTCCAAAGTCCAGACGTCCCTGAAAAATACAAAGTTTCTATGCTAGAAGTAGTTTACATTTGAAAGATTGTGTTAAAAATAAAATTTGTATAAAAATCAAAGTATTTCAATGCTTATAGTTAAACTAGAAGAATGAAAACAAGGAAATAATGCTACATTATTTATACGGTATCTGTAACTACTTTGCTGGCTATCATTAAACACACTAAATTGATTCCAGGATTATAAACAAACTTATCGCTTCAAATACCCACAGTATTAACAATGTAAAAATGGCGGTTAATTCCTTCCTATTCTAGAGTCAATATATTATTCCCTTTTTAAAAAATTAACAAGCTTTTGAATTTGCACCACGTAATTCAGTAATCCAGCCACATTCCTCAGAAATCCCCCAGCCTCATTATGTACTCCTCATAAATCCTGCACAAAGCAGTAACGGTTCTAGGCAAACACAAACAGTGCTACGCAGCCAAATTAGGACAAAGTATCACCAAGATCTAGTTTTAACGTAGCTTTTAGTATCACAATAGTTAGTCAAACCCCAGACACATCATACAACATACTAGTAGTCAGGGATGGCACCACTGACACCCCAGGACAGTCTCACATCACAGCCTTCCACTCACACCTGCTGCTTCTGCCCTCAACTCCCGCTCTCCCTTTGCAAAGACAGGTTCTAGTAACTGTAAAGCCTCATTCTTCAGCCTTGGGTCATACCCCATCTAAGTTCCTACCAAAAATAACGGAAAAGAACTGGCTTGACTAGCACTGGATATCAGGGTGCCCCAGAACAGGAATGGCTGGAGGACTAAGAATCTGCACCCTGAGAAGATGGTGGGAAGAAAGCACGGCATGGTACCCAGACCACAGCGGTCTCCAGCGTAAGAGAAAAGCTCCCCAGGGACACCTTAACACAACATGATCAGATCTCTCAGTTAGGAGGTATTACTCAATATTACAAGAATTCAGAAGCTTCTGCACCTCTGTTGAGACTTCCTTCCTCAATCTGATATTTTAGGAAGAAATCTCAGAAGGTACTGTTAAGACCTTGTGGTGGCATGACATGGTACCGCAAATAACTCAGTGGTGTCCATCACTGCCACCTTCCTACCATCAGACCCCGCCGGAATCGGACAGACCATTTCAATGAAGTTTTGTGATTTGCAGACATTGAGTGCAGGGGTTTTTTTTGTCTGGTGTTGAAAAATTATTTCAAATGTCCAGAATGTGATGCAAAACACTTGTCCTGTCTCGGTACAGGAGCGCCCATTAAGTGCACATTTATATGACACCAAATACTACCAACGTGCAGAGCTGATGCCAATCAACTAAGGAGATTTTAAAAGTAACATTAATAACTTCTTTATTATTTCCAGAGATGCAGAAACAAGTGTTGAATTTTCAATTTTCTTCCAGATATTTCTCTCACAAAAAAAATCAGACTCAATACATTTACAAATTTCACAAGACCACTTTTTTCCACTTGAAAAAGGTATGGCAGAAATATTCTAAATTACCAACAAACTTAAGAGCAAACAGATTCAATTCCAAGAAGAAACAGCTTTCTCTTAAAAAACAAATACCTCCAACTTAGTCTCTGTACTTGTGATAACATAGAAATTAACGTTTCTGAATTAAAATGTCTTTCATCACCCACTATTACACTCTCTCTCTGCCGTCTGACACACCTCCAGCCTTTCCAGGGTCTGTCAGGCTGGCACTTACCTTCCACAGGCCTCCTAAGGCCACTGCCTCACGTGATGGGGAACTGCGCACCCCAGGACAGCAATCCTGCGTGCTCGTGGTGGATGTGGGACCTCCTGGAAGTGTTCATTTAACACGTATACACGGAATACACCATGCACCCGCAGCAGTGAGCCAGGAAAAGACAACGAGCGACCACAGCAGGATATAACTACTCCAAGCAAAAACGAATAAAGGGGCTCCCTGGTTTATGCAAAACAAAATAGACGCTGAAGTTTATTTTGAGATCTTCTAGGCTAGAAAATTGTCTTCCCAAGTAAAATGGGGTTTTTTTTTAATTTGGTATTTCAGATTGTATCATACAGGACCAGAACAGTCAGAAAAAAAATAAAGAAGGGATGGACAACTCAGTAGTGCAGCAGAATGAGAACAGCACCAAGTATCAAAGTGTATTTTATTCCGGGTAAGGAGCAAAAAAGTGCTTCTTTGAACCAGAGTGAAGCTCCCACAGCTAAATTCAGCTAAATAGCAATTTCTCATAGAAACATTCAAGGCGCTTTAGCAGCAGACTCACTATAAATCTGGCAAACATCAGAATTTTATTTAATAACAGACAAGACTATGATCACATCTATACTACAGCTGTTCACCGTCACAGCTGCACAAGGCAGGAACGTTCAGGGGTACAGCACCTCACCCTGGTGTAATTACACCTGCACACGTGTACGTTCACCGGTGTGAGCTGTGCTGTTTGCAGGGTGGGGTGGCAGGTGGGGAGTCTTATCTGCACACGTGATGAGAAACTCTATCAACGCACCAGTACAGGCCCTTCCAAGCAGGGAAGCAGCGTATCTGAGGAGGAAGCAAGACTTTGGAAGTTCACTTAAACTGTTCAAATGAAAGAAGTTCCATTAGCAAACAGGCTGTAAGAGATCTGTGTCTGTGTTAAGAGCTTTTGCAAGCACAGCTCTGGTGTATCTGGGGCAAGAACTGTAACTGGCAACTGTGCTGGGGGAACTTTAGTAGAGGTCAAACCTTCACAGAAAGCATTTACACTGTGCACATCCTCTAACCTGCAGGCCCATAGTTGTGTCTGGGAAACAAAATTCATATGCAGCTTAGTGTTTGCTGCGTTTGAGGAAACATGCATTAATTTTAGAAAGAAGGAAAAGTATCAGATACATGCTATTGTATTTTCTAGTCCAGAGCTTAAAGGACCAGGCAGATACACTATCAGCTTACTAAGAGACTGACATTTGGCTTTTTTACTACTCCTAGAATACCTTCGGAAGCCTTTATCCACATTCTGAGTAAGCTAATCCCATATCTGCCCTAACAATGAAATTTACCCACAGACAACAACATAAAATTGAATTTTTTTGGTCAGGTTTACTTCTGCTCTCAGAATCTGAAAAGCGTGAGCAAAAATGAGACAGAAAAGAGATTTGCTCATTAAGAAAAACATTGTGAGCAGAATCACAAGCAGTGTAGATAACTCTGCGTTGTTTGGGTTTTTTTTTCCTCTTTTATATAGATTTTTTAAAAGGCAGCTTTCTGTGGTCAAATGCCTAGATTAAAAAAAAAATAACCATCTTAAAGGCCCCAGTACAAGCCAATTTTACAAGCCACAGTCCTGTGTTCAGGCAAATATCAATTACAAACTTTGACTGTTATCAGGTATTACTCAATATACAATATCTTTACCATTCCAATGGAGAAGGAATGGTAAAGATATTGTATATTGAGTAATACCTGATAACAGTCAAAGTTATTGATTGGAAATACTTTACAAATACATACTACTTATTTGCCTAACGTTCAATTTCTGCTACTGGACTTGACCTCTTCAGCAGCACCGAAAAAAATGCATTTTCAGCAACTGCATAAGAAACAATTTGCTTTGGAAAGGTGAGTCACCAAGCCAGCATTCTTCTGCTGAAACACCAAAGAAACCTGCACTTGGCCACGGCTTGGAGCTGAATGGCAGCAGTTCTTCAGGCTAAGCTGGAGAACTTCGCAGTTAACTCTTCCACATCTCACAGCTTATTTTTAAACACAAAACATTACAATTCTACATCTGTCATACTTCAGCATGAGTATTTACACGGTCGTACTAGTTTTAACAAACTAGTAAAGCTGTACAGGCTTTTGGTTAAGTCGGCATCTTAACAATATATAGAATAGTTACACATCCTAAGCTATTACATGTAAAAAATGTTAGCTTTACATTATAATTAAACTATCTGTATCTTCTGCCATGTCTAGTTCTTGCTGTCAGTCCAACTGTGCATACAGAAATGGACTCAAACAACTGCAGGATTGTAATTCCTGACCCAGTCAGCACAGCTGTTGAAGGAAAAAAAAAATAAATTCCTGTTTTTACACTTTCCCTTATTTGTAAGAAGTGAGCTAAAATATAACATCCAAAACTAGCTATCATTTTCATTCTTATTCCATCTAAAAGGCTTCATTAAATGAAGTAAATCAGAAATTAATTTCTCCTTCAGAATTTAGTGAAACACAGTAATTACAGCGTACTGATTATGTTATTAAAATGCAGTAAACAGTTCAGACCCACTTTTGATTACGGTTTACTCTGAGAACACATATGAGGGCACATTTGATCTTTGTCTTAGCTCCCTGACTGGAAATTTGAGATTTTTCTTAATCTCAATGTCTCTCAATGCCCTTGAGACTACCACCATTAATACTTGTGAATTCGTTGTTCACTTATTTCAGCAGCTGTATTAGATAAAAAATTAGTAGTGCAACCCCCAAAGCATTAACTGACAGCTGACTGAAGGTTCTGCTACTGAGGAGAGGCTTGACAGCACACAAAAAAAGCAACTGTTCCTTGCGTAACCCAGAGAAATCTTAGAATTTTATTCAAATCTTCTCCTTAAATCTCCTACTACTTGCAGCACAAGAGACACTAGGCAGAAAAAGTGCACCAGAGAACAGGCCTAGTGCAAACACACCACCGCATCTGTCAGGTAAAATCCATCTAGAGCTCCCTCTTTCCAACTACAGTCCTTCTTCCACTTTTATCAGTTAAATCTCCTAACTTCTCAGCCTAACCCTTATAATCCTTGCCCTTATTATTTCTAGCTTAAGTTTCAGGTTGTACAGAATTAAAATCCCATAGTTGTAAGTTACAACTATAAAGACAACTACTGTCTTCAACCGGAAACAATATAATCTACTGCCAATTTTATTTATTGTCCTGGACTCACAAAATTCTATTAGCATTGCTTTGGGGAGTTCCAGGGGTTTGGTTGGTTGGTTGTTTCTTCCCCAATTCAAAAGACATATCTTAGTTATAGAAAAAGCACCCTCTGAAGCACTGTGTGCATTTTATGTATTGTTTCGTATTTGAACAGTTTTTTAAATCTATAAATATTTCATAGTGTATTTTACATTTGCAGCAGAGCAAAAACTTCATTTGTACACCAATTGAAATCAACTAAAATATCCCTTAAAAAAACCCAGACACCACAAACTTGGTAAAACACCCTCATGATTTATATGCTAGTCTTGAAATCAATAACTATTCAATTTGCAAATCACTGGAGTTCCGTGGTCTCAAAGCAAGCTGAAGGCTAACACAAGCCTTTATTCTTCCACCAAAGCGCATGAAAAACCTTTATGTGCAATACGTTTCTGGAACCATCAAGGGAAAAAAAATTTAAGGCCTAACTGAAGAGCTATTTTGAGCCTACTTCTATATTTATTCCTGTAGAAAGTTCTGAATGTCAAAGAACAATACAAGCAGCTGGCATACAAAAGCGGTGCACAACCCAAAACACCTACTACAATTAACACAGTATATGTTACACTTGTATAGTAACTAAACGTTATTGCTGTTCATTGATCAGCAATTAAACCACCTAAAGAGCTAGTAAACTGTTTGTAGGAGCAGCAACAAAACAGCTGAAGCTCAACCAATTCAAATTAGCACTCACAAGAAAACTAAGTAAAATAGAAGACAAAAAAGCAAACAGTGAAAAGATTCTCATAAAATAAAGCAAAATATAGTTGAATATAAGCTGCCAAAGAATCTACTTAAGGCTGTGATGATTACATATTCCAAAAAGCTGTTTTAGAAAAAAAAATCTCAAATAGATTGTCCAGAGGAGGGGGAAAAAAAAAAACAAAACAAAACATAAGGAAATTCAGGATACTCTATACATCATTTTGAGTTAAATACACGGCATCAGCATTTTTTATCTCCCTAAAGTTCCTACAAGGAAAATATGAAATCCCATGCAAGAAAGACAGCACATTATGCTGTTTTGAATTACTGAACATACAAAACAGCAAAGTGTAACACACATACATTTTGTTACACGTTAAAACGATTCTAATGGTCTTTCCAAGTTAAAAACGACAAGCTAAAACGGTAAAATTTTATTAACCCACTACTAAAATATAGCTATCGCTTGGAGGTATAAACTGAAAACTAGTTAACTGCATGAAACAAAATTTAGTCACCATCAAAGAATGGCTTTTGAAAGCTCAATAAGCAGCTCCAAACGACAATCACCTCCAAGAGACAGGATTTAAGTACATTAGTGCAAGGGATGGGGAATAGTTATTGACGGGGAATTTACGGAATATTTAAAAACAGCCGACCATTACTACCGCCTAAAAAATTGAACCCCGCCTTTTTTTCCCCTATAAGGAAGTCATCAGAACATGACAAAGTCCAACTTTTCTTCTTTAACTCACCAATAAGGGGATCACGTCCACCGCCCCGAGAAAATAAAATGTCCCCTCAAGGCAGGTAAGTCTCGGTCCCACCCTCCGAAGCCCCCCAACCCCGGAATGAGTTTTTGGCTAGGTTTCTGGAGTCCCGAGAGCTGACGAGCACCGCCCCGACGAGGAGCACTACCCCTGCCCCCAGCCACCCCTCAGGGCCGCGTCGGAAGCCCCTCGTCCGGTTACTAGGGCAGCGGTGAAACTGAACGAGAAAGGCGGTTAAAGTCGGTCGTGACATCACGGAGAAGCTCGCCGGCGTCAGCTTGGTTATGACGTCGATCGCCTCCGAGCACACCCGTCCTCTCCTTTCCCCCCCAACATGGAGGAGCCCGCCTTCTAGCCCGCTCCGCCCGGGGAGGGCGTCCTCTCCGCTCCGGCCCAACCACGTTATGAGCTCACGGGGCGGCGGCTTTTAGCTTCCTCCGGGGCCCCCGCATCGAGTCGCCGACCTCCTCTGGAACCGGGCCAGGCCTCCGGCGTGCCCGTGCCCAGCAGCCGCACCGACGGTCCCCTGAAAACAGGCCGCGCCGCC
>VZZY01021078.1:791141-801147 GCA_013400335.1 Eurystomus gularis | reverse complement strand
GAGCGGCGGGAACGCGGGGCCGGGGACCGATCGGCTCCTCAGCCGGCCTCGGGCTGGTCCTGCCTCCCGCTGCCCAACTTCCCCGGGTGCGGCGCGGCTTCGGCGGTAGTTAGCGAAGGAAGAACCTGTTGGCAGTGGGCTGGTGGCGAAACGCGCGCTGCCACTCCTGTGTGCCGAGCGGGGTGACGGTGCCTGTTGCTGCTGCTGTTGTTGTTGTTGCCGCCTCTCCTGCCCCTGCGATCGTGACTTGAAGGTGGAAGTGGCTTAAATACCGGCTTTAGCAAAGCGCTTTACTTAGGGAATCTGAGAAAAAATGTTGTCGAGAAAAATACTAGGATATAACATTTCAGTAGCGTTGACAGGAATACTTCTGGAGGCAGCAAAACTAAGCCAGTGTGGGTCTTTTAGTTGTACACTGGATAATGTATCGTGCACAGTTTTGTAGCAATATGTGTACTGAACATGTAGCAAAATGCCTATGGTCGAGCTGTCCAGCCTAAGTTTTGGTGAAAACGTTAAAGCAAATATTGTTTATATAAGCTTTACTTTAAAGGTTTGTTACAATTTTTCTGGCTAGCTGTCAAACTCTTTGAATCGCTTGTTAGACGCTGTGATGCTCTATGTCCTGTGTAAATTCTGAACAAGATTTGTTTAGAGTGGATTTTAAAGCAAGCGCAGGAAAATGGTGTTTGAATTTTTTATCCCAACGATTGATGACAGCGGCTTTGGAGACTGGCTCGTAGATGTGAAAGAGTGCAGAAACAAGGAGGAGGGAAATGTAAAATTATGCCTTGACATAAAAGGGTCTCTTTTGGATTATTAATTTAAAAGATGTCATAAAAAAGACATAAAGGTGGTAGCAGCACAGTGCTTACGTTAAACTTACTTCTTCCTGAAGCGTGTTAAATGAGGTGCTTTGCTTTTCTTGTAGTAAGAGTCCAGGATGAGTTATGCAGAAAAACCTGATGAAATCACGAAAGATGAATGGATGGAAAAACTTAATAACTTGCATATCCAGAGAGCAGACATGAACCGCCTTATCATGAACTACCTTGTAACAGGTAAAAATGAGCAGTAACGCTAGGAGGCTCTTAAATGCATGTCACGGTTTTTATGAAGACAATTTTGGCTAGAATATGCTACTAGATGGTGTGAAATCAAGGGCTTTAAGGTATTAGTGATTCTCTTAGCAATGTATAACTACTCTGGTGTTCTCTTAAGTGGAACCTGACTGAGATTCAGAGACCAAGCAGTTATCACGCGATAGAAGTGACATTTATTAACCTTCACTCTTCTGCTAAAAGATAAAAGAAAGTGTTTTCTGAAATGCTGTAAAGAAACCTGATCCACTTTACAATGTCCTTTTTTGTGCCATTAAAACAGAGTTTGAGATACATTGCTGTTGGGTAGCACTCTGAAAGCCTCATGAAACAACTATCAGAAGCAAGTTTTAACTGGCTAAAAAGAGAAACTCTAAAAGGAATAGTTTGAGACCAAAAATTTGGTTAGGCATATAGCCTAACTTTATACCTGGAACAATCAAAATGCCTGGGAAGTTGTCCCTAGCAATTATGCTGCATAACATCACAGGAAGCTGTGCTGGGGCGGAGGCATCTGTCCAATCTACACCCCTGTTTACATCAGTGTGTAGCTGAAGCTTCTGGGATGAAGGAAGAGCATCTCAGTGGGTGACATAAATCAGTTTTGTGTATGTGAAAGCGTGACTTAGGATTTAAAAGAACTACTGCAACTTCAAAAAAAAAAAAGATAGTGTTAGTATGAGAAAGCAAAATTCATTTCCTTTTTCTTCTCAGTAAAACTGCCAGGTCTGCGTAAACAGATTTGGGGGCTGGAGGGAGAAGCAAAACCACTCCAGTTCTGAAAATGTGATTTTGAAAATCCCATTTTGGAATAAGTACACTACTCTGTAGAAGTATAACGTGAGCTTTCAAGTTAAGAGGCATCAGTCCACAAGTTGCATGTATCCTCAGAGAATGAGGGCACGTGAGTTAGGGATGAATTAAGCGTGTACTGTTAGATGCCTGTCAGATGTCTTTTTAAATAGAAAATAATTTTTCACAAGTTCAGACTTAACCTTTAAACTTCCAAAATGCACAAGCAATGCTCAAATCTTCTTTAAGTTAATGTGGTTTTTTTCAGGTGTTTCACAACATATATTTTATAGGTAAAATGTTTTCTGTTTCAGAGGGCTTTAAAGAAGCAGCTGAGAAATTTCGAATGGAGTCTGGAATCGAGCCCAGTGTTGATTTAGAGACTCTGGATGAAAGAATAAAAATTCGAGAAATGATATTGAAAGGACAGATTCAAGAAGCCATTGCATTAATAAACAGCCTCCACCCAGAGCTGCTGGATACAAACAGATACCTTTACTTTCACTTGCAGGTAAGGACAGGTGGTGAACTTTCTCTTTGTTTTAGAGGTTGTCGAGGGACTGGAAAAAAGTAGAGCTGATTTTACAAGTACACTGGGATGTTTGTGGAGAAACATGGATGAAATTTCATGTGTTGGTTGTTGGCATCATTTTGTAGCAAGGGGAAACTGTGGCACGGTGCAGGAACCATCACGTACAATTAGTAACGTGCAAATTTACAACAGCAGCAGTATTCCAGTTACTGTTAGTCTCAATTTCTAGTAGTTCCTTTAGTAACACATCTTTTCAAAACGCCTTCCTCCAAAGTGTCAGGTTACCTTTTTCAGTAGATTTGGTAGCCGAGGCTGCTGCTGCTTGTCTCACACATTGAGAAGAACTGACCTCAAACTGTCAAATTCTGGATTAGTGTTTGTCTCAAATTACTCACTAATGTCTGAAGATTACAGTCTCGAAATGCTGATGGTTGGTTAATTTGTTTAGCTAATATTGCTCCGTCTTTCCTATGTAGCAGCAGCATTTGATTGAACTGATTCGGCAGCGTGAGACAGAAGCAGCTCTGGAATTTGCTCAGACCCAATTAGCAGAACAAGGCGAGGAGAGCAGGGAATGCCTGACAGAAATGGAGCGTACGCTGGCTTTGCTCGCCTTTGATAATCCCGAAGAATCACCATTTGGAGACTTGCTTAACATGATGCAGCGACAGAAGGTAGTTCTTTCTCAGAAGGAAATCCGTGTCTTTGCTTCGTGTGTAGTGAAAATAATGTCCAAATGTTTTTGAAATGTATATAGTGGCATGCAAACAGAAGTATTTCTTAAGCCAGATTGAAAAACCTGGTGCTAATGTATCCAACTACTCGGCTTTCTTGTTTTCTCCAGGCTCGTAGTCCACGGAGCTCTGTCCTGACCGTGTTTTGAGGAGTTAGCACGCTAGGTGTGATCTTTTCAACATCTGTGTGACATGAACGGTGTTAACTATCTGAAAACTATTCCTGAACTCCGGTATTTCTTTTCCAGGTATGGAGCGAGGTTAATCAAGCTGTTCTAGACTATGAAAATCGTGAATCGACACCCAAGTTGGCAAAATTACTGAAACTACTACTGTGGGCTCAGAACGAGCTGGACCAGAAGAAGGTGAAATATCCCAAAATGACAGACCTCAGCAAGGGGACGATCGAAGAACCCAAGTAAAACGTGTGCAGATGGACATCAAACAATCTTTGTACTGCACAGTATACATTTATATCAGTCTGTGACTGAAATATTTTTACTACAGTACAGCACTCAATTCAGATTTTTCAATGAACATCTAATTTGAAGGGAGAAAAGTCCCTTTTAAATGCTGCAAAAACCGCATTGAAAGGCGCTGTATCTCTTTGAAAGTCTGACTTAGGCTATGCACTATAATACATTTTTAAAAGAAAACAAACAATTAAACAGGACAGGAAAAAGAGCATTTTTAAAAGTACAGAACTCGAGCTTTCTAATTGGCTACTGATGCCTAGTTTAGTGGCCAGTGAGTTAACACGGAGTTATATTGGCAACTGTTTAGTTAAATTTAACTGTCTCCTGTTTGCAATGTGTATATAGAACAGTGAATATTTTCTACCTTTAAGTTATAGCCAGATATACATTCCCCTTAAAAATAACTGGTCAAGTTTTCATCTATAAACTTTGCAGTAAGGTCAACCTTTTTTTGCTTAGGAAATAGTGTACAAACTTGTAAATCATAATTTAAGGACTTTTTTTGTTGTCGTTTTCCTTGTTTCTGACTTTTTTGGTGCTTTATATGGTGAGAGCTATATTCATAATGGATCAGTGACCCATCTTTTTGGGACGAGTATTCATGGAAATAAGATTTTTCTTCTTCTTAATTTTCACAAATGACCAAAATGGCCCCCAGAGGCATTTGAGGGGTTTTGTTAGCGGGGCCTTTCCCCCCCTTATTATAAATTTGGAGCTGTAGACACCGTTCCAGCAGGCTCCTAAGGCTTTGGAGGCCACTGGATGTTGGTAAGCTGAAAGAGGTGCTGCGATTAGGAAGTTCAGTGGAGGGGAGAGACGCTTGTTGAAGCCTCTGACGCGTCATCTTGCGCAGGATCTGCCTTTACGCTTGCTGAATAAGAACCGTAGTTTTAGAGCTACTTGGGCTGGTTTTATGCCTTGAGCTGAGCAGAGCGGGGCTGTCTAAACCCAGAAATTTCCATTCTCTCTGCTCTTCCCTACCTTTCTGAAGAGATGCAGTTCATCTTCACCTGTATTTGTTTACTGACTGTCCTCGCTCTGGTTAGGATTAGAGTTTTAACGTTTCACATGTGAAGTCCAGACTTCAAAAATCAACAAATTGTAATCTTCTGGGTATGGGATGTTCTGGTCGACTCGATTTTGCAGCACTGTACACTGGTGTATAGAGATACCCGGTGGTCCTAAGCACTGATCTTGCCAAATTGACCTCTAGATTTTTATGGTCCGTCTATCAAGTTCTTACAGATTTGCCGAACAAAGACCGAGCCGATGGGTGAAATAGCTGAACATCATGAAACGCTGGCGGTGGTCCCACCGGTCCCATACTGTACATAATCTAGTCTTGTATGGTAGATATTACCCTGTAGAATGAAACTTAGTTTTCACTTAATTTTACTGGAATACTTAACGCATTAAACTGTATAAAGCTTTGCAGATAACACCCGACTTACGGAACCTAACGAAACCCGTTACTGATTGCATTACTGTGAACACTGTTTACTTGTGTAGCTGGTTTTTTCTTTTTTTGCAGGGGGGGAAAGGATTGTTTGTTAAGCAGCTATTAGAGATGCAGAGCGCCAAGGTTAAGCTAGATGATGGATATAACAATATTAGTTGTTCCCGTTTATTACTGATCGTTCTGTTCTCCACGTTGAGGCATTTGGGGTATGGGAGGTCTTAAAAGTTGGTTAAATAACAAGCTGTTGGTAGCCCCCCAACTACGAGAGCGGTCTGGCTTTCCTCCACCCAGGCGGGGTGTTCTAACACCAAACTTTTAACAGTTGTGGGTTGGTTTGGTTTTGTTTTTTTTTTTAATTTTCACTTCTTTTTTTTTTTTTTGCTTGTTTTTATGGCTTTTTCCAGTCGGTTGATGTCTGAAAACCGTGTATAACTTTTAGTTTGTGAGAAACTGTATGGTTAATGTAACTTGGTTTAATAACAAACTGCAGAAACAAAACTGGAATAGCTCTAATTTCTTCCGATAGAACTTCTCCTCTGTTCTGATGCTTGCGTTGTTAAATCTCATCTAAAGCTTCTCCCGGCTGAAGTGGAAAGTGGTGCGTTTTTGTGGCATGAAGCATTTTTCTCCATGAGAAATGCAGTATTACGGTCCTGGTTGAGAAGTTCACTGTACTTCTAGAACGCTACATTAATTTCATATAGTTTGGGTAAAGATTGAGCATAGATTACTTGAATTTTCCCTAGCTCTTTTTTTTTTTTTTCCCATTAAAAATAAACGTGTTTTTTAAGGGGTTTAATATAAAATTAGTATAGAACTATTTCACTTTGTTTTTATGAACATGCCACATTGATAAGCAGCTTTAATCTGTAAAGTTTTTGGTAACTGCAAGAAAATATTCGAGAGCTATGCATTTTAGAGAAAGCATAAAGGTAGTGATATTGGTACTTCTAAGGATCTTTATATTAGTGTATATAAAATAGTTTGCATATACAAATATAATATATAATCTGTTTGAAATATTCTTGAATGGTAGGGGCTGTGAAACATATTATAATTTATGGAAATATTGTACACAGTAAACAGACGTCTCAGTACACGAATGAACTTTTGTCATATGCATGAGAAGTGTCTTATTTGGTGACTACTAATGAATGGGATTTTGTTCACCCATTTTTGTTAGATAACCACTTTAACAGATACTATTAAATGCCACTTTGCTTTAGTGTAAAAAATACCTATTTTGTCCCACTTCATTTAGAACCAAGTGAAGGTGACTTTGTAAGAAGGATTTGTTCCAAACTCAACGGTGGCAAACGTGGTGGTTTCGCTACGCTCAGTCCTCCAAAGCCTTTCCTTTGTGGAAAACAAATGAGATTTATTATGGTTTTTATTTTGTCACGAGTGCTGTGGACATGAAGAAGTTGGGTTGTGAGATCGCCTGTCTCACACGCCTCTGCAGAAACGCTGTCATCAGGTGGTGTTTTGATCAGGCTCCGCATCTTTCCCCCCCAGACCTACCACCTCCCCAGTAACTGTCGGCTTCGCTGTTACCGTGGTTCTTTTCTGTCAGATCGAAGCTCAACTGGCTGCTTCCGCTGGAGCCACCGGTGAGGGGTGGGTGGTAACGGGTTGCCGTGAAGACACACTACTGGGGGTACTTTTAGAGAAATACTTGCTGAACCGTTTGCTTTTATATAGCTGAAAAAAACCAGAGGCTGCTGCACAGAAACTACAGCAGAATTTTACCTAAAGCGTTTCCTCTCCAGACTTTTTGAAGAGGCAAACACGGACAGCTTGAAACCAGGTGAAGTACCTTTCTCTCTCTTTAAGATGGTTTCAGCAAAACGCTTTCCGCTCCTTCCACTTACATTAAAAGGAAAATTGAAATGAATGTGGAGAGCACTTATGTAGCATTTAAGATGTGTGAAATTGCCTGGAAAGAATTCTGTCTCCGCTCCTTGTACATACAGGGGAAGCCGTTACATTATTCTAGGATGATTTGATTGGTTTTAATTTGTAAAATTTACGCTTTGTATGCTTGAATATAAGCCTAAAAGCATTACTTAAAAGAAATCCTTGACTAGTAGATGAGTGTTGCTTGACTTATTTCGAACCACTTTCTGTCCAAGTTCATTACTAAAGCTGATTAAATGGAGTTGGAGTGGGTCCCTCTGTGTCTTCTCTTCGCGGGGAACGGGGCCTCCTGCTGCCAACAGCAGCTGAAAGCGTCCTGAGATACCTCAAAGAAAAGAATAGAGGCAGATTGTGCCCTTCAGGCTGCAGCAGGTTGAGATCTACCTGCAGACCTGCTGACCTGCCCTGTAGATCCCTCTTCCATCCAGAAGCAATTGTAGAGTGAGGGATTTGTACTTCACAATGGACATGTCAAGGTGCTAGAAACTATTTCTTTCCTCTCCCCTCTTGCCTGAAGGATAAGACTGGCCAAACTATGGGTGGGCTGGACATTGATGCTTTGAGGCACCTCAAAACCAGAAAGCCCTGTGCGTTCTCTGCCATGGTAAATGGGATTCCAACAATACGCAGCCACCCTGTACCCACCTGGGTGAGTTTCTGCGTGGGAGGTCATGGAAAAGCAGCCTCGACTTGTTGGCTTCTCCAATCATTTGCTTATTCTTCAGCACGTTGCTGGCTGCAGCAGTCTGGCGAAGTTGCATTATTTGGCAGTAGAAGCCACGTGGTTTCTCTTCGGGATTTAGTCTTGAGCCGTGCTCAACATAAACTCTTCAGCTAACGCAGCCATCGCGTGGGGAGAACTTCAGCGATAGCAAATGTGAGCTCAGACATTAACCCAGTAATCTTCTGTTTGGTTTAATCTTTCGACAGATGAATCTGAACACAGGAAAAACTAGAGGAGCTCGTGTTCTTGCGTAAGATTATTTCCTTTAGTCAGCACCTGTCTCCTGAACCGATTCCGTTTGCTGTTTAATAGCTCGGTGGGAGGTTTGCTTCCTGAAAATTACACGGCAGTGAAAGGAATGATGTCTGTGTTGTGTTTGAACTTATTTATGTGCCTGTGGTGGATGTTGCCCTCAAACACCTCTCTTAACTGCAGTGAAACTAGTGTCTTGCGTGAGAGGCAAATTAGTCAAGCTACTAATGGAAGAGGGGATACTGAGCAGTACGAGGAGAGGAACGGACGAATACAAGTAAAACTTTGTGCGATGTGCTTGATTTCCACAGTGGATCCTCGTTTCAGTAAGTCAGAAGCTGCTGTTGCGGTGTCGGTGTTGGCGGTACCCGCATCCCACAGCCGTGAGATGTGACGTGGTGGCAACGCCACAGGGGTGTGAGCAAATTTTCAGTATCTGTGATTTCTGTACCATGCCCCAAACCCCTTCAGGTCTTTTCTGAGTTTATCACACACAGTTCACCAGGACGCAGGTGCCCTCCTGCCTCGGATTAACTGAACTCCAAACATAGGCACTAGTTAAAAAAACCACCGAACAATGGTTTTGGTTTTTGGCTGCTTTTTACGTGACTTGGCTCCCTCTTCTGGAAACGGGCACAGTAGCAGAGGGGATAAAAATACTTTAAAATTTCCAGTTTCTTGCCCAAAGAAAGGGAGGAAAGCTTACAAGTGGGCGAAGGCTCAGCCCTGCGCTTCCTACACGTGCTTCCCGTCCGTTTCCACTCGTACCAAGGCTTGTTGTATGTTCGTTCTGTTGGCAGCAGGTCCATGCAACCGCGTGTGACTACACCACAGGCCTTCTGGGGGAGATCTCTTTCTTCTGAGGAAGAAATGCTGAAGCAAAGCACAAAGTATGATTTTATGATGTGGTCGTCTCTTTTTTTTTTTTGCTTTTGTCAGCCTTGGTGACCTCCTGGAGTTCTCTGTGGTGCGTGAGGAACCTCTTGGCTGTTTCACTCTTGAGGTTCAGCTCAATGATACTGGTACCCCTCTTTGATTCAAGTAACTAACAGCTCTTCAGGGACATGCAAAATACTCCTGTTGGGTGATGAGCAGGTAAAGCTGCTGGCTGCAGGAGTAGCAGACGGAGGTGCCTGCCCTGCACCTGCACCCTGTGCTTTTTGGTGCAGCCCAGAAGCTCCAGTACCTTTCCCAAGGGCCATGTATGACCTTGGTCAGGCTGAGCGGGAGCTCCTCCAGCCTTTGCTGACCTGAGGGTTTGCCATGGGTGCATCCAAGCTGCTACTGAACAAGGTCTTAACAAAGCTCTTCCACCCGCTCATTCATATTCCTGAAGTGAGTCACGAGTCCTCTTGTTTTGGACCGAGATAACCATCACTTTAATTACCTGTTTCCATAAAGGAGTTTGATTATCTATCTCAGATACTTAGAGCGAGGCAACAGCTCTATCCAACAGTTAAATCAAGCTGTAACAGTACTGATGGCCATTTAGTCTTTCCTTCATTTTTTTGGCTGGGAATATCATACTCAGTTCTAATCCTTAAAAAGCAGAGAGAGGCTTTTCTCCCAGGAAGCTGGAGGAGCAGGAACCATCTCACCAGTAGTGTGAGTGTTGTTGCACTTCCCAGGTATCAGAGGGAGAGGAGAGACTCTGTTTAGGATCATAGAATCCTTTGGGCTGGAAGAGACCTTTTAGATCATTGAGTCCAACCGTTCCCCCAGCCCTGCCAGGGCACCACTAACCCCTGGCCCTCAGCACCACATCTCCACGGCTTGGAAACCCCTCCAGGGATGGGGACTCCACCACTGCCCTGCCCAGCCTGGCACAGCCCTTCACAGCCCTTGTGGGGAAAAAATATTTCCTAATATCCAACCTAAACGTCCCCTGGTGCAACTTGAGACCCTTTCCTCTTGTCCTGTTGCTTGTTCCCTGGGAGAAGAGCCCGACCTCACCTGGCTCCCACCTCCTGTCAGGGAGTTGTGCAGAGCCAGAAGGTCTCCCCTGAGCCTCCTTTTCTCC
>VZZY01021078.1:755202-790569 GCA_013400335.1 Eurystomus gularis | reverse complement strand
GCCCGGAGAGCCGGTGCCGGTGCTCCCCGAGCCCCTTCGCTCCCCGGCCCCGGCGCTGCCCGGGTGGGTGCCGGGGGCTGGTCTCCGGGGACACGGTGCCACCGGCCCGGGCGGGGACGGGCGAGGAGAGGAGGAGAATAACGGGATTGCGGGGAAACGCAGCGGGGGAAGAAAAAAGTCTGTTGAGCTTGTTTCTGGCCCGTGGTCAGTTGTTTAAACATGCCATTGAAACCACTGCGCGGCTCTTATCGAAGTGCTCTAGCCGAGCTGTTGGCACCGGCGATCCTAAGTGATGAAGATAAAGTCTAGAAGAGTAGCGGGGCGGCAGCTGGACAGCACGAACTGTTCCTCGAGTTCGGTAAAAATACTGAAAAATACTGTGAAGCTCCAAGTGCTTGGCTTTAACAGCGGGGGCTCAAGCGAACGCAGGATGCTCCTGTGTTTGGAGCTGGGGCTGCGGAGCAGGGATGGAGCTGGGATAGCTGGGGCAGGGCTGCTCCTCAATGCCACCCTGGGAAAGTCACCCAGCACCTCGACCTCAGCGTCCACCACTCCCCCAGCTGAGGCAGGCTGAGATGATGATTCAGAGGTGCCACGGGGCAGCTGGAAATGATGGTCAGGGGCTTTTCCAAACTGGGAGGCTCTGGGCTTCACCGTGTTGCCCTCGTGCTTTTGAAATTTAGTTCTATTTAACGGTGCCGTGAAGAGGAACGAACAGGCTGTGACCTGTCCTGCGGGTCCCTGGTCTCCGTCACCTTCGGAGCCAGCATGACCCCGTGGAGATTGGAGGGGAAGCCATGGAGGCAGGTGACATCGGTGCCAATGCACAGTAACGTGTGGCCAAGGGGAGGGATTGTCCCTTCCAGCAGCAATTAGCTGATGGAGAAGTTGAGGTTCATCATCAATCACTGCCATTCCAAGGGAGACTTTTCCTGCAGTCAGGGACCTGGAAGTCAGGTCAAACCCACGCTCATCTCAAGAGTAAGGGGCTATGTCTCAAAAGCAGACCTTTGGCACTAGGGGTGCTTAAAATTTTAAGATTCTTTTCCCCTAAAAGCAGTTAGGAAAATTCCTTCTGTCTGTCTCCCCCTTTCGAAGTTTTCCCCTAAGCCCTTGTGAAATGGGAGCGGTGGGAGAGGAAGATCCTTGTGCCAAATTTTGGCGAAACAAAGTTCCCATCGAACTTGAAAGTTCCCACTCTTTTCTTATTGAAAAAAATCTAATGCATTTGGCCAGAACGAACCTTCCAGTTTCCCAAATCCCGTGGAAGAATGCGAACCATCGATAGCACTTCCCAAAACAACAAAGACAAGTTATTTATCAAGACATACCTATTTAGAAGCAATCCTGACCAGCGCTGCTAGTAATTGAAAGAATCCGGTTAATGCGAAAGAGCAGCAGGGTAACTCTAACTCCCACCAGCTCCTTATCTCTAGTGCAGTAATTCTCAGCAGGTGTTTGGTGTAGACACACACCTGGTTGCAGCCCTTGCTTGGGGAGGCTTTATGGAGGCTTTATGGTCTGTAGTAAACGGGGCAGGAGGAAGGTGGGAACGGGAAGGGGGAAGCAAGAAAGAGGGAATGATCTGCCAGATCATGCGGGCAGGTTGGTTGAGTTGTATAAAATACCTCGTTGGATGCTGTCAAATCACTTTGGTGGACAGGTTTTGAACAGCGTATGCAAATCAAGAGCTTTCACCATTTCCAAGTAATGAGTTATTGCCATGGAGGCAAGGTTTTGTCAAGTGGGGGAAGTGACATGGGTTCTCCTTTCATGCTCCAACAAAAGACGTGCCAGGCAGCCTTCCAAGATCTGTCTGCACCGCCAGTGCAAGGAGAGATAAACAGTTATCTTGGCAGGTTTATTTTTCTGTCTTTGTTCATGCTGCTTCTTCTTTTGTCCCCCCTTTTTTCAGCTGGCTTTTCCTTCCTCTTCCACTGTTCTTGCCCTACGTTTTATCCTGCCTCTCCGGCTGCCTTTCCCAAACTTTTCTGCAGGTTTCCAGTGGCTCCGTTATCTCACATCTCCTCTTCCAAGAACAACACTTGGGGATTTCTGTTTGGGGCTTGAAAAAAACCCTCACGTTTATGTAGCGTGTCTGGATGTTAGATAGCACTTTTTAATGGAGACCTTCACATGCCAAAGCAGGACCGCTCGGGCAGTAGATGTGTTTTAGCATCTCTGGTTTAACTGGGGGAAGACCAAAGCGTTGAGAAATCTATCGCTGAAGGCTGCACAAAGCCACAGGCAAGTCCAGCAGTAGACGTGGGGATCACGTTTTGGATGGTGCCTCCAGGAGAGAAATACAACGTGGAAAAGTCAGTGTGTCCTGGGAAGCAAATGACTCCTAAAACCACTCTGCATCACCCAGCCTCTGGCTACATCTGAAGACAAGAGCTTATTACAGCAGTTTCTTTAAGCTCCAGAGATAAAAGGAGTTGCACCACCAGCCACAAGCTGGTCTCCGGTCTCCTGACCACGCTTTTTGCCCAGAGCCAACAGTCACGTTGTTTTGCTGCATTCTGTGACCTGAGCTTTTGCCAACACAATTTTGCAGCTTTAGTTGCATTTATTCTGGGGGGTGGTTGGGCTTTCTTTTTTTTAATTGTAAAAGTTCCTCACCCTGGTTTTACTCGTGCCTCGGCTGAGGACTTTTTTCACGCGGGAAGTGTGAGCAGGACACACGTTTCATTCCTGGCTGGTCCATCTATGCCCTTGGATCAGCGTGCAGAGCACGCGTGCGCTTCATTATTACGTCTTCCCACCGCCTCCACCTGGACTGAACAACTATTTCCAGCTCGTACGAGCTGCCGAAATCTAATTTCATCTTTGCTTTTGCCGAAAGCAAGAAATGAAGAGAGGGAATAAACCCAGAGCCGCGCTTGCTGAACACCGCTTTGTTGCCATCTGCGGCTCTGCGGAGGGAGTTTGTGCACAGGAGGCTGACAGGAAACCAGCAGCTCTTCCAGGAAAAAAAAGCCCTCTGTCCTCTGTGCTGCTCTCGTTGGCTGTTAGCTGGTGGATTGGAAAAAAACCACAACAACCCACCTCCTCTAAACCCTAAAACTACTTTTGACAGCGACAAATCATGAGCTCGGAGCCGGTCTGCAGCACGACAAAATCAACTCGAGGAGGGGAGGGAGAAAACAAAGCACGCTCTTGACAAGCGTGTTAGATTTCCAAGGGAAGGAGAAATTGTTGTTGAGAAAAACAGAAGCGAGAGGACTGTCGAACCAGGTTAAAAATAACTACCTGGGTATTATCTCCTCGCACAGGAGTGTCTGCACGACTGCTCTGTTAACGCCGCGTCAGTCAGGCCGTGGTTGCATTGGAGATTATTTTAAATTAAAGCCATAGGCAGGTAAGCTGGAAGAGAAGTTTTTGAAGGAGGATGCTCCCGTGGGTCTGGGAATGGGTGACGAGGAGGGAAGTGTCCCCAGGCTGCGGTGTGGCAAGCAACCAGGCACGGAGGAACCAGAGCTGCCCATGCTGGCGATGTTCCCCTGGGAGGTAGCCCCATGTTTGGGCTGCTGGGTGCCCTTGGTTTGGAGCTGGTGGTCCTCCAGCATGGCTGGGAGCTTGGTGCCACCATGGGGGGTCATCCCCATCCTGCTCTGGGCTTCTCTGGTGTCCACTGCTGGTGGCTGGGACCAGCGAGCAAGCACTGGAGGTGGCTCCAGCTGATGTACCCTACATGCATCTCCCACAGAGCTATTTTTAATCTGTTTTTACAGAGGAGAACTGAAGTGTGATGCCCTGGGGGTAGGTGGTTTGCCCCACCGTCAATACCTGCGCCCACCTTGGCCATGGCACAGCTCCTGTGCAGATCAGGAGCTGCACCTCCCAGTTCTTCTCTCCCTTCCAGTTCCAGTTATGGCAAACACCCACAAACTTCAGAGATGGCTTCTGGCCAAGAGCTGTTGCTGGGACAGACTGTTCGTAGTCTTGCTGTCTAACACAGCTCTCTTACCACCTGAAAATACCTGACAGTCCAGACTTGTGCCTTGAAAGAGGTACTAAACCGTAATCTAATTGATAACTGAAACTCCAGCAAGTCCATTTTAACAGTGACCTGCAGTGTCTGCAAACAGACCCGCAGACTGAGGGAAGCAAGTCAAAAGAAACAGAGTTGAATAAATATTTGCTCTGTGGCATCTACCAGAGAAATTCCTCCAGCAGAAAAACACACTGCAAATAAAGATACCCTGTGCTGCTGGCTCTCCTTCCACCGCGGGACAGCTCGGCTTGGTTTTGACCCTTTGGGGCTCTCAGGTAGCCTTGAAGGCCAATCTTCACCACCGTGCCCGAGGCAGGGGACCTGTTTGGTTGGTGGGAGTTGGGTCCTGGGGGAATCACGTAATGCTTCGAAGCAAAGCTGTGACCCCCAGGAGCTGGCACTGCGTTTGGACGAGAACCAAGGGACATCAGGCAGGGCTGCTCAACTATAGGGCTGCTGCTGTACAAAAAGCCACCCAGGAAGAGTCATTAGGGCTTGAGCTAATTAGTCTGTCTGGGTGGTGGTTGGAGGTTTATGAAATAGGAAGTGTTTTCTAGCTGCATGGCTGCTTCGTGCGGTAAAGAGGGTCTCGGGGAGATGCAGAAGGGGATGCACCTGCAGCGCCTGTTTCCTCTAAGCAGAAAGGCACGACAGGGCAGGAAAGCCCAGGCTGGGCAGCGAGAAGCCACCACCATCACGCGGCACCTAATTAAGTCAACAAGGTGGCTCCAGACAAGCTCCGGCGATTCACCTGCCCATGGTTTGGAGGTGGCTGCCCCATCTCATGGAGGTTTCTGCCCCGTGTGGCCAGGGCTTGGCCAGGACCGGCACAGGGTTGCAGGGAGATGCTCGGTCTGTCCACGTGGCCGTGAGATGGGCATGGTGGCACCAGTGACACCACCAGCTGTGACTTCCTCAGGTTTAGATGTGCTTGACTCAGTTTGGTTATCTCCAGCACAGATCATCTCTACCTCCCTCACCATTTTGATTTTATTTGTTAACACTGACAAAACTCCGCTTCTCGGCTAGCTGGCATCCCCTACAAAAACTATTGCTCGATTTGTCATGATTCCTTAGTTTTTAAAGGAGAGTTTTGAGTTCTTTTTTTCCCCCCCTTTGCTTTAGTCGAGGTTTCTCCTGTAACCTTTGCTGTTGTTGTTTTGCGCTGAGCAGAGCGTTGACTCATCGGCAGCCTCTGTGATAACTATAATTAGGAGAAAATGCGTTTACAAAGCTCTTTCCTCTGATGCAAGCGCACGACTGTCCTTGCAGAGAAATAATTCTTGCCGTGCTTCCAGGTGGGTGTGGGCAGCTGGTGATTGCGTCTGGCACTCATATGATTTGAGTGGCTTTTCCTAGCTGGATGTGCTACCTACAGAGCCAGCGATCGTCTGAAGCCGTCTTTATACTCCCCTCTTCTTTTGAGCATAAGTCTCTGCTGGTGCATTTAAACATATAGAAAAAGAATGTAATATAGGATGGAGTAGTAATCAAAGAGAGCATTGAGACCGTGTCATATACCCAGAGACTTATTTAGTGCTTATGAAAAAAGAATAGGAGTCAAAAGAAAAATATTCACTGGGGTTTTGTCAAAACATCAGCTGGGGAGGAGGCTTGTCGGGAGAACATCTCTGCCTGGCAGTCCCTCCCTGCTGTGCTGGCTGAGCTGTGCTTTCTTGCTTTTGCAGGCAGCCACGGGGAGCTTCATCCTCCTTCCTTGGGCAGGTTGGACTTGTTGCCTGCATAGCCCAGCACTGCTGGCCTGGCTGCCTCCCCCCCGTCACCCCCAGCTCTCCCAAAAGCAGGGACTGGGGGCTTGGCTGACCCTGCCTGCTTCATCAAGGCAAGAAAAAAGGCTGGAAGCTCACAGCATCCCCTCCTGCCCCTCTGTCCTGAAGCCAGAGCTGCTCTGCAGCCTGCTCATTGCTTTTTTGGGTTCAATCCATTAGCACCACTCTGTGCTCCCCCCGCCTGCCCCTTCTGTG
Source organism: Eurystomus gularis (assembly GCA_013400335.1). Taxonomy (NCBI): domain Eukaryota; kingdom Metazoa; phylum Chordata; class Aves; order Coraciiformes; family Coraciidae; genus Eurystomus; species Eurystomus gularis. The sequence continues at coordinate 784,587 of VZZY01021078.1, read as the reverse complement.
GACACCAGCGTTGCTGCACGTGGGCTTTGCTTTTCCTAGTTGCAAGCACCCACTGGAGGGAACAGACCTTGGCAATATTGTAAAGAGAAGAGGTGTAAAGACTGGTTGAGCTGCGCAGGTCTTCTTCTCTCCACCTTACACCTTGCACAGTCACAGGGGGTTTAGGGCCAAGGAAGAACCATCAATCCAATATCCTATGAAAATGCTGCTGGGGTCCTCAGAAGAACATCCAGGAGGAGAGGCAGAGTTCAGCCCTGCTCTGGACAGCGAGAAAGCTTGTAAAGGTCTCCCTTTGCTTCAGGGGGAAAAGCACCATTTAGAAAACTCTCTTGGCAGCTGAGTAACAGGAAATACCTACGCACATCGCAGGCTGCTGCGTTTTACTTGGCCACCTCAATAGTTGCAGGTTCAATAGCTCAAAATTAATCGGCACCATGCTGCTGGAGATAACAGGAGAGATTATGACCCCGGACTGGCAACAGCCCATTTCTGAGAGTGCAGAAGCACTGGTTCAGCAGGCACGGGTCAGTCGCTTATACCTGCAAGCATCTGATCCAGGATTAACTCGAGACACCCCTCTGAGGGCTCTCCGTAACATTTACCATCACTGCTTATCCCGCTCCTGTCCTCTGCCTCTGATGGGGGATTTATACCCCAAACCTCCTGCCTGAATCATCCCGCTGGGGTTGGGCTGACCCGGACACGCGGCATCCGGGAGCCTTGGGTCTCGCTGTGCTTGGCCGTAGCGAGCTGACGTCGGTGGAGCTGCTTCTGCTGGGGCTGGCTGGGACAGGCGATGGAAAACCAAATCACCTTTGGTTTTCCCGTAAATTAAGACAGGGTTGCTTCATATCTTCCTCTTGGCGTAAGACCAGGAAGGGCTCGGAGAGTTTATCAGCCAGATCAAATGGCTGAGGCAGCTCAACCCTTGGTTGCTCACTCCTCCAGCAAAGATCTGGCAGGTTTTCTAGTCCCTGTGTTATTTTCTACATTTGCACAAGAGCACAGTAACTACGGCTTCCAACCTCCAAAGCACCAACTGAAACGCTTCCAGCTCCTCCTGCCAGAAGTTTTCCCCGAGCAGCTTATCTGCCCCGTTGGGAAACAGCAATAAATTCACCTCCGAGTGGCTACAACTGCCCGGCGTGTTTGACTTTCCATTGTTCCTTCGCCTCCCTCCGTGACGGGCCATTTGACACGTTTATAAATGGTTTTGTGCTCTGTGGGATTAACCTACATTTATCATAATTCCGGCACAGAGAAATAAATGCTCCCTTCGATAGGAAAAGTGACCCAGGTTGTTCCCCGCGCTGCGGGCAGGTGTGTTTAGCAGGGTGGAAAGCACAGAGGTTAATGCCCCGGCACAGCAAATTCCCCGGTCCTCTGGGGCAGAGAGAGTCTGTTTGCTCAGTGCTTTGTGCCCTGGCCTCTGGGCATAAAAATAACCAAATACAAATAATGCAAAGAGTGGGTGTTCTCACCAAGCTTTTAACTCCGTAATTCATGGGCGAAGGGGAACCCAGGCTGATGTTAGCAGGCAGAGGAGCTTCCTATGCCCAGGGCCTGAAGCTTGCAGCAAAATGTGGGTCTCGGCTCCAGAGGCGTATCACTGGCTTGGAGCAGAGAAAATTGCCTTCCCACTTGTTTCCAGCCTGTATCTTCTGCAAGAGCACGTTTCCTGGGGATGAGTCCTCTGTACCAAAAAATACATTCTGTTACCATGTTATTGCTTATCTTATCTTAAACTTCTTATCAGGCCAGGCTGGATTATCTTGCTTCTCTCTCTGGGCTATTCAAGCCCATCATGTCTTGCTCTCACTAAAGAATTCCTCCATCTCCCTCCTCTTTAGGAAGCACACCTTGGGGAATGGGTAGGAATGCCAAATAACAAAAGTTTGTTGCCAAGATGGTGCCTCTCATGCAAATGCTTCCAACCTCATGCACTGACCTTTCCTTTGTTCTCCTTATCTTTTAAAGAGCCATTTCTAAAGCTCTTGTGGGGGGAAAAAAAGCAAACAAACCAGGTTTCCCTCCACCTTTCCCTCCATCCACAGTCAGCGATGCCTGAGCAGCCTGTTCCACCTTGCAGCCTATGGACTATGGACCCCTATGGGGTCAAATGGTGGTTGGGATGGCAGTTACCATCATTCCTAAAAGCTACCAGATGCGATACATGCTGTGTCAGAACCACTGTGCACTGACCTATCATAGAATCATAGAATGGTTTGGGTTGGAAGGGACCTCAAAGATCATCTAGTTCCAACCCCCAAAAACCTTGCTTGGTAAAACTTTGCTTTCTCAAGACAGACTTGGCTTGCAAGCCAACCAGTCCGACCCATACGTCCTCGCTGTGCGTGGATCTGCCAGACAGACCATTCCATCTGCCCTTTCTCCACCTTCCTCTCCATCCTTGCAGGCCCGAATCCCGCATCTGGACGGTGATGCTGCTGCTGGGGACGTGCCTGCTGTACTGCGCCCGTGTCACCGTGCCCATCTGCGCCGTTGCCCTGAGCACCCACTTCGACTGGGACAAGAAGCAGTCCGGCATAGTGCTCAGCAGCTTCTTCTGGGGCTACTGCTTGACACAGATTATCGGAGGACACATCAGTGATCAGTACTGGAATTTATTCTCATGTTTTCCTCTGCTCGGGCTTTATTAATGGCACGTAGCTTGGTTTTGACCTCTCAGTTCCACTCTTGACAGTGGCTGTACTGAGTTTCACCAGGGTGGAAGAGTAAAGTATGTCCATGGGGAGAAGCTTCATGGGTCTGCTGGTTTTGGCTGGGACAGAGTTCACTGGGGCACGGCAGGTTGCTCTGAAAGCACTTGAGGTGTCTCCATCAGCCTCGCTCAGGGTTTATCGCTCTGAGTCAGAAAGGACATGTGTAGTTTTGACTGTCCGATTAGGTTCCCGGGTCTTGAAATTGCTGCTGTGCTTATAGGGCACAGGCAAAATCCCCAGCAAACACCAAAGTGTCTACATGATCCTTAGTGCCTCGACAGCTCCTGCAGAGCAGCTGCCAGGAGAGATCTACAGTCATGTTCGTGGACACTTGAGACCTACATAGGTTGGGTTTTTTTCACGTGGAAACAGTGAAGAGCACTTTTATACCAACATAATTTTTCTGATGGAGGTTTTTTTTAGCACTGGTTCAGTAACTGGAATTAAAAAAGGCAAACCCACAAGCTTACATGGTAAGATGATGAAAGAAATAGTGGGTGTAAAGCAGATTTTATTTTATTTTAGAAAATGGATGAATGCTGATGCGGAGTTCATAGCTGCTGCTCACCGTGACTGTTACTTGTCCCTTAGCACACAGCTTAATCCCAGCGGTGTTGGACAGCCATTTGGAAAGGTTTCTACCTGCAATCACTAACCACAAGAAGAAAGTATTTCCTTTTTTGCAAGCTTTTGCAGCTTTTTAAATTATTATTTCATCTGCGTAGTCTACCCTTATTTTCAGTTCAGCACCTCCAGTTTTCCCACCCTATATTCTCATGCATCTTTTCACAAGCAAGCCCTCATCACAGTTTCCATCATGTTCGGGAAAACCCGAGTGTCTCCATTTTATCATATCAATTAAAAAACAACTTCCCCAGCTAGCTGTAAGGAAAGATCTGAGTAATTACCTGCTTCAATTCCTTCCCCAGCCACCCTATTCTCAGTTAGGAGGGCTTTCCTATGAAGCCTTTCATGAGGAACACATGCCTGGAAGGAGACTATTATCCTTGCAGTGCACTATGCTATTTAATTATCTTCCTTAGTAGTTTGCAAGCAAATGCCTGCAAAAACCCCAGAAATTAACAGGCAGAGCTGATGCAAAGGAGCAGATGGAAGAGAAAACACCGTCACTGGTTAAGAAAAGCAGAACAGTGACAGCAGCTTGGGCTTCCCCTCTGTCAGAAACTTGGGTGCATCAGCATGGAGGTGTCTCCAGGGCTGGTGTGTGCTGGAGTTGGATGGGCAGCACTGGTGGGCAGTGTCCTGGTGAGAGCAATGCTGGTGGCCAGCTGCTCACTGCCCGCTCCAGGGCAGCAGGAGGTGGGAAGGGAGGAGGTCAGAGGGCTAAAGACATTTATAAGAGAAGAACAAGTTTGACTGAAAGGTTGTTCTTAAAAAACAGGCTAAACTGGGAAGAGCACTTGAGTCTTGGCTGGGGGACGTTGCCCTTTCACCCTCCCCTCGGTTTTGATAACTTGTTTTCTGTCTTCCAGAATAGGAGGTGAGAAAGTCCTCCTCCTCTCGGCATCAGCCTGGGGGTTTCTCACGGTGCTCACCCCGCTGCTCACCCACGTCACTTCTGCCCATCTCGTTTTTATGACCTCCTCCAGGTTCCTCATGGGGCTGCTGCAAGGTGAGACCCCTGCCCAGAGCACGTGTCAGTGTATCCGTCTGCCCAGGGGCTTCCTTGCACGGGGGGCTCGTGTGCAGTAAATTCAGATGCAGGTCATGTGCGTGAACCCTTTTCCTGCATGTTCGAGCAATCCTCTGCCTCTAAACTGCCTCCACGTCCAGAATGTCCACGGAGAAAAAAAAAATTGACATTTCTAGAGGATGTCGCTGACAAATCATTCCCCTGTAGAAATCGCTGCCTGACAAGAGCTGCTGGCTTCTGAAATCATCACTGATCCTGTTTGATTTCCCACATTTTAGAACTTCTTCAAAGTGCTTGGGGAAAATCGGTCCTTGCTAAAACTTTTGGACAATTTGGGATGGTTTTCCTTCCCTCTTGCTGAGCTGCAGCGCTGGGAAACCGTTTGGCTACGTGCACTGGCACCGATGCATTTACAGGAGCAGTGATGATGAAATGGGATTATGGAGAAGACACAAACAAACCTTTCACGGCGATAGATTCACTTATTTTATTTTATATCCCGGTGTTGAATTCACCAGAGGTTTTGTTGCTTGGTCTCGGTGTTTAGCTCTGGCTGGATCTCTTAAATTTGCTTTTGGTGTGCTCGCGAGGGCACAGGAGCCTGACTGCTCCCTGCCTCGCTCCGTTGCTTGCAGGGGTGTATTTCCCATCCCTGGCCAGCCTGCTGTCCCAGAAGGTCCGGGAGAGCGAGCGAGCCTTCACCTACAGCACCGTGGGGACCGGCTCCCAGTTCGGGTAAGTTCACGAGGCTTTGAGCAGTGAGTGACAGTCTTTGCACATCATACGTGATGAAATGCCACTACATAGTTGGAGGCAAAACTCACAGCCCGAAGTACATGTGGATTCTGGGGTCCTTGAGGATACTGGCTGCAGCTGAGGAAGCCCCAGGCAGTTGCTGTCATGCGTGTCAAGGATTTATGTGTTGTTTTTTTTTTCTTTCTATTCAAGCCAGACTTTAAAGAGTGTTTGCAACATTTAATTACTACGGGAAACAGCCTGATTCAGTAGGAAGAGCAGAGGCCAGCCCGAGACTGGTCACCTGCCCTCTCTGATAGATGGGGATAATAAAACTTCCCCATCTCCGCTAATCTCCATGAGAATTTCCTTTCTAAAAGGAAGGGTTGCTTAAAAGCCAAATAGAAATGCCAATGAATTTAACCACTTAGTTTTCCAGTGTACTCGTGTCTTTTGCTGATTTATACTCTCTGAGATACCTTCTGCACACCAGCAGCCTCATTTTCTTTCCCCAACGAGCAGGTTTCAGTGGAGGGCGGGCGGGTGTGAGGTCCATTAGTGGTTTCTCCTGCCTGGCTGCAGATCCTGAGGTTCCACACAGGGAACAGGGCAGGTTGCAGAGTCACGGGGCGGCTGGGCAGGCGGGCAGTGCCTGCAGACACAGCGACTGACGGCTATTTCGAGTACATTTAGTGACCCGCAGCACCCACCCCAAGAAGCGTCTCCCGTTGAGGCGTGCAGCCCGAGCGCTCCCAGCCAGACCTGTAAATCCGAGCGGGGTTTCCCCTCGCAGGACGCTGGTGATCGGCGGGGCAGGATCTCTCCTCCTGGACTGGTACGGCTGGGAGAGCGTTTTCTACTTCTCCGGCTTGCTCACGTTGCTCTGGGTTTACTGCACCTGCAAGTACCTCCTGAGTGAGAAAGGTAAGTCCAGCCGCCTGCGTCCCTCGGGCTGCCAGCTCCTGGGGCTGCGGGACACGAGTGCTGCCTCTCCGTTGTTTTCTGCAAATCCCGTGTGTTCCCAAGATCATGCCTGGTTTTACACAACAAACTTTGTTCAGGTGTCTTCTCCTTGACACACCATGTCCCACCCAAAATGCTAAACCCAGAAACAAAATGCTGAGGTCTTGCACTGCTGCTTTCCTATTTCAAGTCCCACACTGGATTATTTTGCTGTCCAGAGCCTCATCTGACTCCTCAGCACTCTTAAGCACCAGTGAAAACCCCAAACAGAGCATGATCTTCAAAGTGGATTAAGCTAAAGCAGGGCAAGATACTTACTCCGAACGAAGAGCATCTACACACAGAGCTTTTAAAAACGAGTTAATCTGGAATATCTCTTCCCATAATAACTGTCTGGGAGTAATTCCACCCATGAGGAAACCCTTACACCGCGCTACAGCATTATTAGTGTGTGTAGTATGTGGGAGCCCAGCTCATCAGGAGCTGGTGCTGCACAAAATCCAGACCTGGCCCCTGCCCAAGGGGTTTTTGTTTAATTATAACAAGAAATATAACAAATGAGTGAAGGTGGCTGGATGGGGAGGTGTGTGGGCACAGTGAAAAAATTTTGTTTGACTTAACACGGGGTTTCCATGAGCGCTGAATGGTGGTATAGCCAAAAAACAAGGATTAGAAGGTGATTAAAGATAGCTGTACAGCCGACTCCCAGAGCTCCCTCCAGCTGCACAGAAAATGACTGATCAGAGCTTTCCTTTGTGCGTTTTCTTCCCTCCAGAACTCATCATCCCCATAGACTATTTAATGAGAGGCCTCTCGATATCCAAGCAGACCAAAGTTCCCTGGAAGCAGCTGTTTAAGAAGGCTCCGATATGGTGGGCAGCCGCGGGGGCCTCGAGCGCTGGCAGGGCTGGGGAGCACTCTCCTCCCACGGGCTTTTTCTCCTCTCTGTGCTTACTTCTCCTGCCTCTTTGTATTCTGTTTGCTTACTTATTGGGAAATATTACCAGGTTTTCTAATCCCTTCTGTAGAAACGAAGAACTCAACAGGTAAGCGTGACAAAAGGCAGTTTGTGTTCTGTCGGGGAGAACATCAGGCTTGAACGTTCCTGGCAAATCTTCCTCCTTCACACGCTGTTCCCTGGAAGAGCTGTGGGCTCCTCCCGAGTGATATTCTTGGTAGAAATGCTGCTTGCAATGGGCTCCTAAGAAGTGCTGCTCAGGGGCAGGCTGTGTTCTCATTGCTGGCAAAACATCTTTTCGATAGCCATTTTTCCTTTGGATGCTGTATTTGGTACTGACGCCCATCCAAGCATGTTCCCAAGTGCTGTTCAAAGACAGGCAGGAGAGCGATGGGGCTGCAGGGCAGCCAGCCCATGCCTGCCTTGAATAACCAGGGAACATCTGCCTGGAACGCATCCCTGGAAAACCCTGAACAACCCTTCTTCTTGGAGCAGGATGAGCTCTTGCAGCACTCGAAGGGGCCGGTGGGAAAAGCACTCGCACAATCACCACCACAATTATAACCTGGCCTGAACCCAGGGCTGACGTCAGGCCCAGGCACTGAGCGATGAGGGCAGCGAAGGAACGGGCGGTGCTGCAAGTGGCAAGCCAAAAAGAGTCATTATCTATGAAAAAAAAAATCTCAGGATGCAATTGTAGCGCTGGGAGAGATTTATTTATCAACCAGGAGCTGAACTATTGAGTTGCTTGAGTGCTCATTTCCAACGCAGTGTGACCCGTCACTCCTGATGATTTCCTCTCTGCTGTGTGCTTTTCAGGGCTGTCATCATCGCTCAGCTGTCCACGGCCAGCACGTTTTTCACTCTCCTCTCCTGGCTGCCAACTTTCTTTAAGGAAACTTTCCCCGAGTCAAAGGTAGGTTGGCTCTGGGGCACAGGCACTGCGGGTCTCTGTGCATGAAGCAGGCTGGTTAGGGAGGAAGATGATGGCAGAGGGATGCGGGGAGAGCCGCCTGGGAGGCAGGAGGAGGTGGGAGGTGTCTCTGCGGGGTTAGGAGCCGTCACCCCCCTGCACATGCATGTGGAGATGCAAACATCCTCCCTCCAGAGGGGCAGAGGCTGGTTTCCAGTTGCTTGGTTAGGGATGCTGAAGAGAGGCAGAGCTGGGGCACCTTCCGGGCAGGGAAGAGAGGGTTGTGTTCGGTTTTTAGACTGCTTTTCTTCTGAGGAAAGGATGGTTTTCAAATGGCACCGAGCTCGTGACATTTTTCTGTTACAAATGACCACCATTCACTCCTGGGTTTTCACGGAGTTTTTAACTGTACTGACATTGCGTAGCTCAGACCTGCCTCTGCAAATGCCCACCACCAATAACAATGTGTGCTTTAAAAATATGACAGAAGCTTCCCTCTCCTCGGCACAAACAACGCTGCCATTTTTCAGAAACCCAAGTAACACTCGTCTGGGCTGCGCATTTTGATCTTGCTCTCAGAAACTCAGACAGTCTTTTCCACAGTAGCTGTTAGGTTTTTATAACTTCCAGAGCTGCTTACGGATGCCTTTCCATATTACATGTGTAAGGCGCTTTATGGCGTCCCTGATATTTATATTAAAACCATGCATTAAACCAGGAAACATATTGTTGTGACAAGATCTGTGCACCTCGAGTAATGTGCTTGTGCAGCAGTAATTTGCCATCTGTTAAGCATTAGATCATGGTGCCCTTACGTAAGATGCTCCATATAGAGTTCCTGCATCTGATAATCGCTTCATACTTTTTAGTAAGACGAGGATGCTTGATTTTAAAGGATGGACGATAATCCTTAATGTGGGAAACCTATGTCACCTACTGGCCAAAGTCCCTTTCTGCAGGGGAGCTGCCTTCACTGCTGCCTGAACCTGCCTTTGGTGGAGGCGATGAAGGTTTGACCCGTGCTTCTCAGGGTGATGGTCCGTAGGGACGCAACAAGGGTGGTTCGGTGTGTTGGGATTGACTTGCTGAGCAACTCCAGATGGTGTTAACAGACACCAGAGATGTTACCCCGCAAGCCCTATGGGGTAACGTTTTCAAAAGTGACCAAGACCCAAAGTTTCAAAGGCACTGAGCGATGCAGATGGACCCTGGTAGGATTTCCAGGAGCAGCTGAAACCGGGTTATTCAAACCCAAGATTATTCAGCCCTCCCATGCATCCTGAGGCCAGGCGAGGAAGGGAGAGCTGTCTCCATGGGGCGACAGGCTCTGATGGGGGGTGATAGATGTGTGAGAAAGTTCAACCAGCTGAGATGAAGCCCAACCCACACTGATATGAGCTTCTCGTGGAATCTGGGCACCAGAACGCCTCTGAGCAGCTGTAATCCAGATGATCAGTAATCATCGGTGATTACAACTGTAGCAAGCTCACTTAATTGAAAATAGGCCAAAGTATGTTGCTCCCTGTAATGTTACCTAATCCTGGCATTAGAAAATCCAGCTCTGCTCCCTCAGCTTCACAGCAACGCTGCTAATGAGGTTGAAGCTGATGCTGGAAATTTTACCGCCAGCTTTACTGCTGACCCACAGGGAAGAGTAAAATCTCCAGCTTGCTTTCCAGGGCTCTGTGGCTCCCTGCCCCACCTCCTTGCTGAACAGGAAACTTTGGCACGTTTAATCCCTCTTTCCCCGAGCAGACAGAGCTTTCTTCTCCCCTCTGGATGCAGGGGCAGAAGGAAAGGCAACAAAACTACAAATGCCAAAGCCCCGTGATGCCCCTGCCACCTTACAGACGTTGGTGTGGTGCAGGGTGTAGCTGAGAGCTTGCTGGGCAAAGAGGGTAGAGATCCTGCAAGGATTCCTGATCACTTCGTGGTTTTTTCCTTTCTGCAGATATCGCAGGCTGTCAAATAAAATTTTTGCAAACAAACTCAGCTCTGACAGCAAACCCCTCTTGATTTGTGCTCTCTTTCAGGGTTGGGTGTTTAATGTCGTCCCCTGGCTGGTTGCAATTCCAACAAGCTTGTTCAGTGGATTTCTATCTGATCATTTAATCAACCAGGGTAAGAGTTCTTTTGGCTTTTCCTCAGCTCTTATTTTATGTGATGTGGAAAGAGGACCTGGGTGGGAGGAGGTGGGCTTGTCCATAGGGAGAAGATGACCCAGGAAATAGACAATGTGAGTTTCTGACATGAAAGCAGAATAAATACTCCAGGGTCCAAATCCCATCCATGTGGTTGGGGCTCCCTTTGATCTGGGTCACAATATCCACCTGGAGATGAAATCTGACTGTCTGAAGTCCAAACTTACGCTGTGGTCTCCTGGCTGGAGAACAAGGAGACCTGGGGAGCTGTGCTTAACTCCAACTCTTCCTTTCTCTTCCAGGGTACAAAACCATCACCATTCGGAAGTTCATGCAGGTAAGGGAGGTAAAGCCACTGGAGAGACACTTGAGTTACCTGCTGACCTCTGCTTACATGGCAGATCAGACCTCTTGTGGAGCTCGGTTGGTGGTTACAGGTGGAAAGAGGAAAGGGTTTCTAGCTTTGGTGTTCAGTGCAAATGGAAAGTGAGATCCTGAGGAAAACCCTGATCAAGGAGCAGAGTGTGAACCAACGGTAACGTTGAGCACAGAGATTTATGAGTGCTCCGAAGGGGTTTTCTTTCACAGGCAAAGGCCAGCCATACTCTGTCACTCCAAATGGCCCCTGAGATACTGAGGAAATAGCAATACAAGGATGAACAGAAATCAGAATGCTGGGTGGGGGCACAGCATATCCTCTCTGCTCCACAGCATCACATGCCTTCGGACGGACCTCTGACACAGAAAGGCAGGACACTGGGGAAAAAAATGCTTGAGAAGCACCTGGTGCATACGAGCTCTTGCCATTGTAGAAGGGAACAGGTTGTCTATGAAAGGAGTTGCTTTCTTCCTTACAGAAAATGTACTGTGGCATTTAATTTTCCCTTTCCGACAGGTCATTGGCTCTGGTGTCTCCAGCATTTTTGCTTTGTGCCTGGGCCAGACCTCCAGTTTTTGCAAAGCGATAGTGTTCGCCTCCGCCTCTGTGGGACTCCAGACCTTTAACCACAGGTAACGAGGGTGATAACGACAGTAGCTGTGGCCCTGGGCTCCCACCCCACGGTGACTGTGGGGTGACTGTCAGAGCAAGAACCAGAGCTTGTCTGAGCCTCATCTGTTGGTCCCTGCAAGGCCAGGGGGTTTAGTGCCTGCTGGGTTGGAAATGATCCAGCAAGCATGAGGAAGGGCTTGGACGAGCAGGTGTTAGGGGAGATGAAGCAGGAGGGGAATTGGGTTTTGGCCCCTCTGAATGCTTTGAGCTGCATCCTTTTTACAGAATCCCAGAATCAGTATGGTTGGAAAAGACCTTTAAAATCAAGTCCAACTGTTACCTAGAATAATAGAATCATTAAGGTTGGAAAAGACCTCTAGGATCATCAAGTCCAACCTTCATACGAACAACTCCCTGACCCCTAGACCATGTCCCGAAGCACCACAGCTGCTTGTTGTTTTGAACAGCTCTGGGGATGGTGACTCCACTGCTTCCCTGGGCAGCCTGTTTTAATGCCTAATCACTCTTTCAGTAAAGAACTTCTTCCTGATATCCAATCTAAACCTCCCCTGGCACAACTTGAGGCCGTTACCTCTTGCCCTGTTGTTGGTTACTCTACCAGGCCCACTACTACACCATATCTTTGAGCACCTTATCTAGACAGCTTGTAAATACATCCAGGGATGGTGATTCAACCATTCCCCTGGTCAGGCTGTTCCAGTCTTTGATAACACTTTTGGTATAGCAGTTTTTCCTAATGTCTGATCTACAGAATCACTATGGTTGGGAAAGACCTTTAAGATCATGAAGTCCAACCATTACCTAACTCTACCAGGCCCTCTAAATCGGTAATCCCCTGTGCTGCTTCACTGTCAGCCTCTTCCCTCCTTTCTCCTGCATGTCCCATTTATTGTCCAGAATCTCTTCCTTTTGTTTGACAAACTAAACTCTGTGTAAGTGATGGAAAAAGCAGTCACGCTCCACTAAAAAAGCCTTTTCCCCTCTCTGTTCCTTACTAGTGGCATTTCAGTAAACGTACAGGATCTGGCCCCGTCGTGTGCTGGCTTGCTGTTCGGTAAGGACTCCGGTGGGGTTTTGGCTCTGCTGGAAGGGTGGTGTGAAGGGTGGGGACATGGTTGTCAGCATTACGGTTTGAGCAGGAGTAGCTCTGTGGAATGTCTACTCCTACTCTGTAGGAAGCCTGAGCTTCCTTCTGTGATACACCTGCCACTGGACCAACGTGCCTTCAGTTTGCCAAACGCTCACCTGCACCCAGGGGTGGGGATGGGGACGAGTGTCGGTTGTCGCAGCCATCAGCAAGGCATTAGCTGTGCGTGTGGACCAGGGGTGGGCTGGGAGCTCGGATGAAGCTGCTCGCTTCTGTGGGTTTCTGATAGACAATAACTTTCTTTTCTTCCCAGGTGTTGGGAATACAGGTGGAGCCCTCCTAGGTAAAGTACCTTAGAATCATAGAATTGTTCTGGTTGGAAGAGACCTTTAAGATCATCAGGTCCAACCATAACCCCAGCACTGCTAGGGCACCACTAACCCATGTCCCTCAGCACCACATCTCCACGGCTTGGAAACCCCTCCAGGGATGGGGGGGTGGATGCCACCACTGGTGGATGCCACCACTGCCCTGGGCAGCCTGGCACAGCCCTTCACAGCCCTTGTGGGGAAAAAAATGATTCCTAATGTCCAACCTAAACCTCCCCTGGTGCAACTTGAGGCCATTTCCTCTTGTCCTATCACTTGTTCCTGGGGAGAAGAGCCCGACCCCACCTGGCTCCAACCTCCCTTCAGGGAGTTGTGGAGAGCGAGAAGGTCTCTCCTGAGCCTCCTTTTCTCCAGGCTAGCTTCCCACAGCTCCTCCTTTCCTGGGCTGTCCTCTCCTTGCAGATGGGCAGGATCTGGCCCCAGAGCCTTTGCAATTCCTTCTCCTCTCTCCTGTCCCAGGTGTTGTCTGTGTGTACCTGGCTGGCTACCTGATTGAAACGACTGGCTCCTGGATTTCGGTTTTCAACCTGGTGGCTGCTGTTAACAGCATTGGCCTCTGCACGTTCCTCATGTTTGGAGAGGCCCAGAGGGTGGACACAGACTCTGCATATATGGACCTCTAGGGATGAGTCCAGCAAGCAGCCAAAGAACAGGAGAGTGTCACGTCTATGTGTTGTTGTCGCACAAGTGCCAAAGAACTTTTTTTTTAAGGTGTTTAACAGGGAAAAAGTAGACCAAGTACTTAATGGGTCTGGGTGAAACCCATGGGAGAAAAGAAATATAGAGTTCATTTTTTGCTCAGGGCATAGCTGGTGGCCTGCAGGGTTGTCCAGCTCCACATCTCCAGTGAGGATACAACCAGTTTGCCCTAGTCCGTGCCTAGTGGATAAACGTCCGTTGGCCAAAGCAGCTAACCCAGCTTGTCTCCCAAGGCTGCCGTGGTTTGCATGCTCTGCCCTGGAGTGGTCACTCGCTGAGGAGAGCTGCTTTGCCGTGCCAGGAGCGGGTCCCTCTGTGCTCTGCCGTCCTGTGACCACAGGGAGGTTGGCCAGCTCTTGGGCTGCCATGCGACGTGTGTCCTCTGAACGACATGAAAGGAATAATCCAAACAAATGTACCTCTGACCTTAACCCTTCCTCGCGTGCCTTCATTTTGCAGTCTGCTCAACAGGTACAAGCCAAGTGTACAGGAGAACGGGTTGTGAGATGAATTCAAGGCGCCCCTTCAAGGGAAGTCTTCTGGCTGGATGTCTACTGTGGACCCATGGGCGTGAGGTTGAATTAATGCTGCCTTCACCGTGCTTGAGCTGAGCTGGGAGGCTGCAGAGCAGACCGAGCAAACCAGCAGAGCCCAGCTTCACTCAAAGGCAGAGCTCACAGACTCTCTCCTCTCCTGCGTCACTTTAGTTCAGCCCTGAGCCAAGGCAGACCACCTCCAATGTGAGAGCAGAGGAAAGCTGCTGTCACCATGGTCAGGCTTAGCTGCGCTGACCTTGCCGTGTAGGTGCAGCTGAGAGCTCTTTTGCCATGTGCTGTGAATGTATAGGAAGAACAGGTCACGTTCTGTGCTAGGGAACCATGCTCCCAAACGCTTTCTGCTTCATTAGACGTGTCCTCCACGTGCTCTCACAGGGCTGCAGGAGACTTTCCAAAGAGCCTGCAATGGGCAGGTTTTGCTTCTACGTTAAGCGTAAAGCAAATTTCTACCTTGGGGATCCATAGTGCTGGATGGATCCCCGTGTCAGAGGGAAATACTTGGCTGTACACGCCTCTGAGCCTGAATGTCTTAAGTTATTTATAAATATTTTTAAATTTAAGTACCAAATTCTATATTTTATGTACTTGGGGCCTGATTCTGCATGCTTATTTTGAGTGGTACTCCCACCAAACCCGAAGGTATTTCTAGAAGGGAAGGATTTACCAGCCTACAGTTTTGTAGGATCTATTTTAAATGTGACATTTCATATGAAAGCAATTCTCTGCTTTTCCCCCCACCCCTTGCTTGCAGCCTGAAAAGATCTCTTTGATTTCTCTGGTGTTTACCAGAAAACTTCAGCTGAGACTTGGGAGCAGATTTCCCAAGGGACCTCGCCATGCAGGAAAGCTGCAGGTTCAGATTCATAGTCCTTTAAAAAAAATAATTACCTCCTGCTTTTCCTTTTGTTTTGGCCAAATTTCTACTTGGAAAATATGTTGGAGCCGTGTTAAGTTTCCGAGTAACTGGGTTTATAGTGAAAATACTGACAGCCTTTTAATTGCAGAGTCCCTGGTGGGTGCCGGGGCTAAGCCGAGCTACTTATGGGGGATATTGAGAGATAAAGATGCAACTGCCTCATGTCTTCGCAAGAGGATTAGGATCAGTGTGGCCTGACTGAGGGCCGGAGAGATAAGAAAGTATTTTTTTCTTCTCCTGTGCTTTTTTCTCTAAAAGGCTTCTTGCTACCATAGGTACAACCCTGTGCCTGGGGTGCTGCAGAGCCAGAGCAGGCGAACGCTGCTGGGAAGGCTTTTAAAATCGGTGGATGAAATGGGGAGGGCACACGGAGCAAAAGCAAACCAGGCTTGCCAAAGAGGCCCGAGGCCGTGCAGACATCTCTGCCAGCCCTGTCCCTTGTCCAGTCCGAGCGGATTGTTTGCATGGCCTTTTCTATAGCAACATAGGGAAAAAAATGATGGTTTGGGGTTTTTTTTTTAACCATTCGGGTGTTGCAGGTCAGGAGTGCAAGGAGTAAGTTCTGGTTCTTTTTGCTGATCGCACCATTTCTTGTGGAAGAGTTGAAGCCTTTAAATCACTCGCATTCGAACCAGGCAGCCTGGCCAGCCCTTGGCTCTGCAAGCTGGGAAATTTGGAACCCAGATCTCCAAAGGAAGGTCAGCGTTGCTGGCTGTGTTTTCTCTGTAAATCCAGCTAACGCTGTGCTGGGCTGACCAGATTATCTGTCTTTGTAAACTGGGTTATAAGTTAAATATCTGCAGTACATTTGAGGCTTAGGTTTCATTACATTCATACCTCTTCGGCGAAGTATTGGAACCATTTTACATCGCTGTGCTGTTATTTGTTTGACCAATGTGCTGTCTGAGAGTTTTTGTCACAGAAGGACCTAAAACAATAAAGGCAGCGAATCGTTTGCACAAAGTCCGATTTTCCTTTGAATGCAGAGGTGCTAATTTGCGTGATCAGACAGAGCAGGCAGAGCTCAAGTCTATTTAGTGTGATTAACTCGTTAGGGCTGGTGTGAGAGGATGGGGAGGCTGCGCTGGGAGAACATCTGGGCTGGCAGATTTTCACAGCAACCTTGTGTATACTCGTATGTTGCACCACAGAGTGCATCCAGCTACATCTTCTTCCCGCTTATTTTGGAAAAATGACTGAGAAGCTGTCTTCAGGAGCATCAAGGGATGTGGTCCAGTACCCGTTGTGGCTTGAACCCAGCCAGCAGCTGCTCGCTCACCCTCCCCTCTGCCCTGGGGAGAGAATTGGAGGGGGACAGGTAAGGAGACTTGTAGGTTGAGATTAAAACAATTTAATAATTGAAAGAAAATAAAATAATAATGATCATAGTAGTAATAATAGAATATAGAAATGAGTAATGCCCGATGCAGTTGCTCACCAGCCACCAACTGTGGCTCAGCCCATTCCCAGTTAGTGATCCCAGAGAGGAAAATCCCCAAACCACGGTACTGGAAGAGAATAAGCCAGCTTCCTGGCTAACCCTCATCTATACACTGAGCATGACGTTGTACAGTATGGAATAGTCCCTTGGCCAATTTGGTCTGTTACTCTGGCCATGCTCCCTCCCAGCTTCTGGGGCTCCCGCACACTAGGGAGACACGGGAAGCTGGAAAGTCCTTGATTTCCTAGCAGCAATTAAAGTATCAGCATATTATCAGCATTCTTCTCGTACCAACTCCCGTACTGAATCAAAACACGGCAATGTTCTAGCTATTAAGAATTGAAATCTGCTCTATCCCAGCCAAAAGCAGGACACAATAATTATTAACAGATCCCAAGCAAGACTTCGGCGAGGTGGGCTCTGCCCCGCGGCCAGCTCGCCTTCCACCTGGAGACTGGGCTGAAAAATTATACATCGCCAACTCTCCTACATCCTCGCTGATAGGTTCGAACAGATGCCAACAGAGGGAGCTGTTAGATTTGGGATGTGGCAGCTCCTGGGCAGCAGAGAGCTGCTGAGCGTGGCCCTGGCACAGCTGGCACAGCTGGAACGCCTGGCACAGCGAGTGTGGCTGGTTTGGCTGGCACGGGTAATATGGCTGGTATGACTGGAACAGGTGGCTTGGCTGGCACGGCTGGAACCACTGGCACAGATAACACGGATGGTTTGGCCAGCATGGTTGACACAGCTGGCACAGCTGGCATGGATTGTCTGGCTGGTATGGATGGCTTGGCTGGCACAGATTGCTTGGCTGGCACGGCTGGGCAGCAAGCAGGGCCTGGCCCCAGCAAGGAGCAGCCCTGGCTGTGGGTCTCACCACTGCAGCCTGCTCTGGGGAGTCTGAGGATCTGCTGTCCCAGCATTCGCTGTCCCCCTTCATCTGGCAATTGTGCAGTTGGAGGAGGGGAAGGAAAAATTTGGGAGTACATTTTAAAAGGAGAAATAGCCACTAAAGGAATTCTAAAACCTTGTCTACAGGGTCATATAAACAAGGAAGTATCTTTAAGGATGGCAGAGTCCACTAATTTTCTCCTCAATGTGCTCAGAAAAAAACAATATGAAACTTTCTGGTGTGAAAATGATGCTGACAATTATTTAGAAGAATGTTATCCTCAACTTTTCCTGTCCTTTTGCTCCTCTTATAAAGGTACAGACATCTCAAGTGAGCTATTTTGACCTGAAAAGCTTTAAGAAACCACAGACCCACCTTAAGCCCTGCCCTGTTGTTCTTCATAGCATCCTGCAACTGTGTAAAGCCTGAGAGAAAAAAAAAACAAGCTCTGCCACGTTCCTTAAATTGTCAGGATCCCAGGGCTATCCTGCCTGCCAGGCTGGATCCCAGCATTCCAGCCTGCCCTGAGCAAGCAGAGACTGGGAATCTGGGACTGGGCTTAAAGGCTGACTAATCACAGGTACGTTGTATTGCTGCTGCGGGTTGGAATTGATGGGTCGGTTTGTACTTAAATTGTTTGGGGTGTATTCAATAGTTGGCTCTAGAGCATTGGAAGGATACTGGTTTATTGCAGTTTGCATAACACTAAATCAATAAACACATTCAAGCAGATGGAAAGCAAAACAGAGGAGAAAAATAGCACTATTTGGAGGAGAAAAGCAATAGCAGAGAGCACTTCTCGCTAATATTTTTGCCTTGAAAACAGAAGCAGATGCTCTCACAGCAGAGACCTGACCTAACATCCACCTGCCAGCTCCCTGGGGCTGGGACATGCCCCAAAGACACCACGTTCTGCAAAGGGCACCCAGCACCGTAACAAGCAAAATATCACCATTTATTGCAGCTGTGACCTACTGCTTGGCATGTAATGAGGAATTTTCCATTTCAAACTTTAATGCAATAATTAAGATGTCCATTAAGGTCTTTACAGTTTGACTGCTTGTAATTAAAAACGAGCGTGATGGGGGGGCAATGGCAAAAGCTTTAAGTGCTTTCCCCTTTTTAAATTCCCTGGTTTGTTTCTTTCTTCAAAATAATTTTCCTGGTTTTGTTTGTAACTCTCCTCAGGGCAGGTGGCCTGAAAAACATGAGAAAACATCTTAGCTCCCACAAGTACAACTTGGTTTTACAAAAGAGCTTTTCCCCAAACACCTCCAAAGTACCAGTGCTCCTGGGCTGCAGTTTTTGGGGTGACAGTACCAGCGCTCCTGGGTTCTTCAGGCTTCGCTTTGGGCCAGGCTGCCCCAACCGACAGCCCCACAGCGGCACTGGGCACATGGTGGGATCTGGGACAGCCGAGTTCCATCAGCAAAGAGCCACGAGAATGACCCAAAAGCACAGTGTGACCATCAGCTGCAGGAACGGTAACGAGGGGCTTGTGCTCCAGTCAGTTCCCAGACTAGTATTGCTCCCTGCTTACACAGTTCCCGGTGCAGGATTAAGGATGGGGTAGGTTTTAATCCACTAATGAAAAAAGAAGAAATTCCCATATAAACCCACTTCTTCCAAAGCTTCTCCGCTCCTGGGAGGCCAAAGTCCCATTATCCAGTAATAGGATTTGGCCTCCTAAAGCAGGGCTGAAATACTTGTAAATTTTTGTTCCCAAATCACCAGATTTTTGCAAAGGATTAACAAAAATTAATGATTTGAGTGTGAGGAAGTAGCTGCCAGAAAAGCTTCAGCTGATCCCTTGAATTCCTTTCCAAATTGCTTTCCCCTGCTCGGTACCACTACCAATTTACCGGTGACTCGCTCGTGTTCCTCCAAACACAGCGCTGGGCGCGATCTCCCAGCACCCTGACATTAATTATTCTCTAATAAATTGTTTTTAATTTCAGCTCCAAAGGGCAAAAAAAAAATAAAAATCCCACTTCCATGGGAGACAATGGAAAGGTACACATGTAGTAATTATCGGTAGGATTTTACACAAAGAATTAGCAACCTACTCGCGCATGTCCTGCGTTCTCATTAAAGGCAAACCGTTTGTGGTTGACAGGGGATTTTCCTGTGCAACCATTTAGGCCCGTTGCAGCTGTTAAATTCCTTTCATGTTGGGTTTTTTCCCCCCTCTCCTACCAAGTCTCAGACAAACCCACTCATTTACAATCTCTCCTGTGTGCCAGCGTGAGTTAAAGCGAGGGGGATGCTTTCATGAGACTCATCATGGCCCTTCAGATGCCTGGAGCTGATGTGAAGCTCAGCTGGTCATGGGTGCCTTTCTGTGGTTTTTGCTCTTATTTTGCCCCAAAAGAGACAAGGGATGGCTCATGCCCATAAAGCAGCGTCACAAATTTCCTGGCTGCAGTTGCCTTTATGTGGTTTTGCTGCTGCAACCAACCTGCTCCTCAGGGCACTCAGCTCTGCTCTGCCTCCTCCACCATCCTCCCTCCAGCTCCTCCATCCCCTGGTCTAGCCCTCTCCCAGCCCCTCTCCACAAGCCCGTTTGGCAGCTTTGGAGAAGAAGACAAGGCTCCCACATGTCCCCAGGCTCATGGGAGAGAGGATGTGCCCTTCTGCACCCCAGACCCTGGTTATTTACTAGTTATTTAGCAAATAAACCCCCGCAACAAATAGTATTATCAGCAAAAGCATAATCTTATATCAGAGAGGAGGTTTTCGGATGAGTAATTCATCGTGATCTGTTTGATTTAATTTTATTTCAGCCCATCTGGGGCACAACCACACTTTGAAAAGGGCTGGAGGCTGCAGTTCCCACTGCAGGAGCCACCTGCACCAGCAAGAGCTCAGCATAAAACCTTCGTCCTTGCAATTTCATTTTACAGACACCTCTAAGTAGGACACACGCTGCAACAAAGTGGGTGACCTGGGAAATGTCTGCACAGCCCAGGGCTGTCCTTCCAAGAGAGCCAGTGCTGGTGGGTGATGGGCTGTTCTGCACCTGGACAAAAAGGTTTGGATCCAGGGACCACGACAAGCCTTTGCAGAGGGGAATCTGTTTTCTGGGATGTTGTGCCTGGAGTCAGTACAAAATTCAAATTTAACTTATTTCTTACTTAAATGATACATTTCGGGGATTAAAAACTATGGGGAAATTCTGAGTCACCTTCAAATTGGATTTTTTTTCCTGGCTCTGTGATGAGGTAAGTGAGAAGCTTTAGCCTCTATGTCACCAAGCTCTGGACTCAGCTCTTAGTCCTCTGAGCTCTGTCAAAGACCAAATGATCTCTCTCAGCATCCTCAGATCATTTCAACATTTTCAGAAATTGACTGTGCAATTTTGATTCAACTTAGGACAAAATGACTGAAATCCAGAAGCAGAGGCAGATCCTTGAGACGGACAAACTCTTCCTGGCAAGTTTTAGAACTCTTTCATGATAGCTTGGGGTTGAATAATGGGAACTGTTTGGGAGAGCTGAAAAATAACCATGCCCAGAACCAGCTGTATTTTAAAGGGTTTAGGACAGAAACCATGCCTGGAAGAGCATCATTAAGATGTATCACCCCCAGGTTTAAAGGATACGGATAAAGCTGTTCAGGATGGAAACTGAACCAGATTCACCGATTCAAAACCAGATATAATACATGCACAATTATACGCTGAATTTTCCATGGTAGGTGGCCTGGCTGAGACCTGCCTGGGTGAGTTTTATCTCCGTGCACTGTCATGGTTAAAACACGCATGGAGTAGACCCATGAAAATCTGGCTTGTAAATGTAACACCAGAATAATGCAATTTGGGGTATTACTGGTTGGTTTTGCTGTTTGGGCTGAGAGGGGTCTAAGGCTGACAGCTCAAACAGGGAATCTGCCTCCAGGAGTGTCCCAGAGTAAACCAAGAGGGGTTTTGCTTTAGCACCCACCCTTTTCTTGCAGGTTTAGTGCAGAGCCAAATACTACAGCCTGAGTAAGAGACAGCATATTTTGGCGTTGCTCAGGGCTTTGCTGTTTGTAGGTGAATCTTTACCACTGGGCTGGTAAGAACATGTCCCTGCTTTCAGTAAAGCCATTGTTTCCTCCCTTCTCCTCCAGTGCCAATTTTTATCCTCTTCTGATGGTGTCTGTTCATCCTCCCCCTCCTTTTCCTCCTCCTCCTCCTCCTTGGAGATTCCTGGATTAAAGAATAAAGCACTGAATTGATTTCCTGAACGTGCATTAGAGAGGATTATTTCAGGAGATTCATCCGTGTTTGGTGGATTAATATTTCGAGGGAAGGGCATCTCTGATCTCAGCCAATACTTCTCTCACCATATCTCGAAACATTTTTTTTCTCTTGCAAGGAGGAGCATCTGTAACGGCAAGAGACAGACAGCAGAAGTTCATAGCACTGACATTTGAGCTTCAGTATCTTCTGTAACAGCAGTATTTCCCATATAAATATGTGAAGGGTGATCTGTGTGAATTCTGTCTCGTCATAATAATAATTATAACAACCCCTGCTAATAACAAAGAATAAAACAAGACACATGTCAGACAGGCACAGGAGTCACTACCAGCACTGCAGAAGTTGGGTACGTAGCTCTGTGTAGCATCACTTGCCATCACCGGCACCCCTCTGAGCACTCAAATGAAATAGGGGCCTGTCCAATTAATTCATTTGGCCTCCATAACCCCGCACAGACACAGCAGATCAAGGGTCCATTACGTTATAAGAGCTGTCTGTGAAGCCTTTATAGCAATGCATGGCTCTGAATTATGCTTCAGAGGTTAACAACTAAGGTAGAGCTGAAGCTCCCTCCCTCCTGGTCCGTCTTGCATGTGGAGGAGACACTGTGTAATTGAGCAGAAGAGGCAAAACCACTTCCCAGGAGAGGTGGAGGCGAGTCAGCCCTGAACCCTAATTGAGACCTCGGAGACCAGCCTTTAGATGTCAACCAGCCTTACAAGTAATGATTGCTCCTCAGCCTTGCTTGGACAGATCAGCTGGGGTCCCCTTGCACTTGGCTTTAGCAGGGCTCAGTCTGGTAATGGCTGTCAGGAAAAAGAAGAATGGAATTAAAAAGTCAGATTGTAGTGGAGAGAGGGGCAAAAGAAAGCATTCAGGCCTGCCTACCCATCCCTGGACATTTCTTTCTAGGTACTGACTGCTTTATCTGCTTGTACTAATGCATGGTCCAAGGTTTGCAAGCTAAACTGCTTTCAGGCAGAGTGAGTGTTAGAAAGCGAGCTGAGGACTAGCGCCTGCAGGTAAAATTGTCCTGTCATCAGCACATCTGGCAGCTGCTTCAGAGAAGGAAAGGGTCTTCACCCTCCCTGGGGTGTTGTAGCCACACTCTTCTGAGAGTCTGAAATGCTTGGTTGCAAGAGCTGGCTTGATTTTTTGCTTCAAGTCCCAGTCTAGGGCCAGAGAAGGAAATCCCAAAGTGTCAAAGAAAATCATCTGTAAGGAAGGGGAATGTAATGGGGCCATTGCCAGGCTCTGTAGGTGGGGTGGGAAAACCTGGTAGAAGCTGAAGGTTTGTGCTAGGAGGAAGGATGGAGCTTCACTTGCCCAATATGGATGTCAGCACTCCGAACAGGAGATGTGAATGGGGGATTTCAACTCCTGACCTGCTCTGTAGACGCAAAGAGTTGACCTGGAGGCTGGGACTGGGGTTAGGAAGGCGGTTGGCGTGGGTGAGTCACAGTGGAGAGTGCATCTTACCTCTCCTCACAACACATTTATCTCCCTGCTTTCATCTGGCTCTCAGGATGAGGTTTATCAAGCAGAGGTTTCTACCCAGGGCCTTCAGGCACATTTGGACAGGTGACACCATCCCTGTTAGATAATCCAGAGAGAGCAAAGCAAGAATTCAAAGTGCAAGGGCAAAACAATTGGTTGACGTTTTGCCCATCTCCTGAGCAGCATCGTCCCAGTGGCTGCATCCACAACCCTGCAGCTCCATTGAGGGACGGTCCCTTATGCAGCACACACAAAATTTCCTCAGCAAAAGCGTGGATCCCTCCAACCAGGGCTGATTAACCACATAGTCTCACAACTCTTTCATTTCATTACCACCACCAAACTACAAATACAGCAAACGGATTTACACTTTCCTAGAGCCACCAGGAAAATGGAGGGATGATTTTTACAGCTGAGGCTCAGCACCGGGCTGTCAGGACATTACCCCATGTGCCACAGCTCTGTTGGGGACACTGAAATGCAGAAACGGGACCTGACACAAAGAGTGAACACAAACCACATGATTAATTTATTTGTCCCATCACACAACGGGCTGTTATTCTAATGCCTCAGCAATGCATTACTAACAGGCAACCTAATGAGGATTGTCTTGCTTGGCTTCAGAGAGAAACTTCAAGTTGAGACATGGATTGAAACATCTCCTTGTGGTCCTTCTTGCTTTCCTCCTTTTTTTCCACAGGAATCACAGGAATCTCCCTCTCCCTTCCCTGTCCCCACAGCAGAAGTATCCCACATTGGGTCAACATCTTTTTTTCCTTCCTGCAACAAACTATATGAGACGTCTCTCTGCCTCCATGGACCTAAATAATGAGGATAGTTGGACAGTATCTTCCCTTTCTCCCAATTTCTAGTTCTCTGTAAATAACGGTTTCTCTCTAAAAGATTCCTCCCTGCCCCTCCAAGGTCTGCCTGAAAATAACAGCTCTGAAAATACAACATTTGGGGTTCAATATGGATAGAATCCACAGGAATTTCTCTTGGTTCTAAGTTCCAAGTGTTTCAAATGGAGAACTTCAACCAGATGGCGCCCGAGAGAGCTCATCACAGCTTTGGATTTTTTAGGACTGATAGAACTTATTTGTCAACTAAAAAACTAGCTTCATCCACGCTGTTCTGTTCCTTGTACCAGCCTTAACAGCAACGTCTTTGGTGACAGCTCAGTAATTAAAACCTGCACTTGGGAAGCGATTCCTTTCACTGTGGAGATTAAAGATGTTGCTCCTGAGGTCCCAAACATTTGCACAGGGCTGAGAAGCCACCCGAGGACCTGTCCCCACCGTGGTTTTACTGTAGGAAAGGGAGAGAAAACAGGATCATGATGCAACGCTCGGCTCTTGGAGTGAAAAGAGTCACCTGTGAGCATATGTGCTCAAACTGCACCCTGGGCTCATAGTAAATCTTCCCCCCCACGCCTGAAAAATGATGCTCCAGCCTGAAGTGTCAAAAGGGAATAAAAAAAAACCTACCACTCTTTTTTTTTCCCCTACTTCTTTCTAGTTATTTTTGACAAGCTGGAAGAGAACAGGGGGAGAGGGAAAGGCTGACGCATGTTTGATATACACTTTTGACGGAGCTTTTACTTTATTATGTTTAATTGAAAAGTGTTAACGTCGTCCGACATGAATATTCAGCTGATGCCTTTTGGTGCTGTTCCAGGAGTTACGATCGCCTGTGATTCCACTACGGCTTCTCAGCACGGAGCCCTGTCAAAGCCAGAGTGACAGTGGGGAAGCTATTAATTGAAATAGCTTCATTAATTAGTAATTAACAGCAGGGTAATGACTATGTCACACATCGTATTTCAATGAATGCCCTTCATGTGTTATGGGGCTTTTAATTAAAGAATATGCATTTTAATTAAAGGCAAGTTTGGCCCTTTGGCCTCTGGAATACAAAAGATGTTTCTAACTTTCAAGACCGGGAGGAGGAAAGGTTAGTGTGGGGAAAAGCGGGCTGAGTGCAAGTCATTTCAAAGTTAAATCCCCACCACTGCCGTGCCTGGAGAGCGGGTCCTGGATCCTGGGTGGATGAGGAGAAGCCGATGTGTGTGTAGCATCCATGCATGAAGCGGGGTCCAAGCAAACCACATCTTTGCACCCAAGGTGTTGTTGGAAGCCACACCATGCCAGGCTTGACACAGTGGCTGCTCTCATGGCTGACCAAGGGAAAGGAAGGTTTGAGGGATTCTGGAGCAGCTTGAGCACAGGTCCCATCCTTCATGGTGGTTCCTTGGGAAGGAAGTACTCATAACTCCTGAGAACTGTACAGGAGTTGGAGTGAATCCTTTCAATGAGGCAAACGGAATAAATTCCAGCAGATTTCGGTCTTTGCATATCCGGCTGGTTAGGATTTACTCCCTGGGACTGGAGTGGGCACAGGGTTGGTTTCCTTGGCCCTAAGCACAGTTCTTCCTGGAGTGATCCCATGCATATGCTCGGAAAGGTTTGAAATATATGGACTATACAATGAGCAGCAAGCGAAAGTTTCGGAAAATAGATCTAAGGTGCCTGAGAGCTGTTTGCAGCCTCAAGGAAAAAAACCTCAAACTCCACAAAACAATAAAACCTCAACCCAACCCATCCAGACACAACCACCAAAAGGGTTACTTTACATTTTGATCAAAAAAGCATTTATGTTTAAAAAACAAAAAACTTCAAACTGGCCCCTTTCAAAAATAAACTCTACTCCCCTGACATCCCGATCTGAAAGACTGAAGAGAAGCTTCCCAAATGTGATGAGGATTAGATGAGTGAGACATTGCATTTCAAAGAGAAAATGACACATCAAAGGCAGCTCCAGCCCGATATTGAAGTACCCACCCAGGAGGGCTCCTGCCTGGAGGATTGGACAAGGCAGAGGCAGCCGCTGCTACTGGGAGCGCTGGGAGAGAAGGTGGGAAGGGCAAGAGGCAGCCCCATGTCTTTCTGAAGGCAGCTGGGGTCTGGATCAGACCAACGCAGTTTTGGGGAAGCACATCTGCCTCTCCCAGCTAATGGTGCTGTTTGGAAAGTCACCGCTTTGCTGCTGAAATGTCAGCAGTGTAATTGTGTCTTTGACCAACCGCGGAAATTAATTTAATAATGAACTAAGAGCATCCTCTGCCTCCCCACCTGGCTGTTTCCAAAAGGTCTTGTGTGAGGCATCCTTTTACCTTGCCAGTACATCGCCAGGGTGTCTTGGGTATGACCGACCCCACCAGAAGCATGGGCTTAGCCCTTGGTCCATCATGCAGTGAGGACACTGCTTCCCTCAAACAGATTAGACGTTGTCTCAATTTATGGGCTACAGAAGAAACCGTGCTAAAACTGAGTCATAAAAGCCAATGGTTTCACCAGGTGAAGATAATTTATACGACTGTTGATACTAAAATATGACCCTTTTATTGCACTAGAGCACTGAGCTCCTCCAGTAGCTCTTTAGCCTCACTGGAGAGGGTGCAGAGAGATCTTACAAGTCCCTGATACCCAAAAGCACGAATTGAGTTCATTCTGGGTCTTGGCAGGGGCCAAACCCTTCCTGACCCCACCAGTATCCCCATGGATGTGACAGCTGGAAACTGGGACACACACGTACGCACCAAACTGGGACTTGGGTGGCTGTGATGGAAAAGAAGGAGATGCAGAGGAAATATGAGTTGGAGCACAGTGGACTGGGATGGTGAGATACCATCTGCCAAATCCCTTCTGCTGCTGCAAGGAAATAAATGGAGAAAACAAGTGGATGTCGAAATTCAGAGTTAA
The DNA here is from genome assembly GCA_013400335.1 of Eurystomus gularis. Classification (NCBI taxonomy): domain Eukaryota; kingdom Metazoa; phylum Chordata; class Aves; order Coraciiformes; family Coraciidae; genus Eurystomus; species Eurystomus gularis. The sequence goes on along the minus strand of VZZY01021078.1, from coordinate 758,006 downwards.
ACTTTGGAGGAGAGGCTGGGGGAGGGAAAACGTGTGAATCACTCAGGGTGTCCAAGTGTTGTAATTAATGTTAATAACATTAAATAATTTAAACAGACAAGCAATATTTTATACTATATTTCTTTGGCATTTTTACTGGCGTCACGCCGGGTTTGTCCTTGTGTCCTGGATCAGTACGATCCCATTCACCACCCGTAAAACCAAGGATGACTTTGGGGTCAGGGGTGGTTTTAAATATCAATCTTTTTTTTTTTTTCTATTTACCGAAGTCAAATTCCAGGTATGGAATTCCTACCCAAGTGTGAACATAAATTGTACTGACACCAGGTATTTATTTAATTCACAACATCAGGTATTTTGTGCAATGGTGGGAAGAGAGACCATGGTTCTGCTCACCACTAAGGTTTATACATGCACATTTTGCTGTTACTCTTGCTCAGACACTAAGAACAGCATATTTTAAGCATATTTTCACCTTTAGGCCCTGCATCCACTCCAGACCCTTTGGGTTTGGTTTCACAACCTGTGCTAAAGTTGTGACCAAGCTGGAGGGGAAAGTGCCATCACAATGCGTGTCAAAAAAAGCCTTTGGTGTTACCATGATGGCTTATATGATTGTTAAAATGCTGGTGGTGTGCTCAGCTGCGTATAAAACAGAGAGATCAGGTTTGCCTCCTGAATAAGGCTGCTTGAAAAATCATATTTGAATTTTTAAAAGGAAAATGCCTCCCTAGGTAAATAAATTTTGGTGGCACATAGTACAGCAAAGGATGCTGTGTAAAAATGAGAATAAAATCCTTTTGTTTTCATTATCTGGCTGGCTTCACCTTAGCAGAAAAAAACCTAGATGAGTCTTCATTTTCTTCAACAGTTCTAACACAAATAAATCCTGATTTAGGGTCAGCCTTGATAGGCTAAACCTAAATAAACTGAGCGTGAAAGGCCTGGATTGTCCCAGCCTTATCCTTTTCTTGCTGTAGGGCAGAGAGATGCTCAGGGTGGTTTTAGGTGTAGCTCTTTGCAACTCTGCAGCTGGAAAATTCACCAAAATACAGTCAAATCCCTGCTCAGATGCAAGGCAAACAGGGGGGAAGGAGTCTAGCTGGTCTCCATGGGACATCTTGGCCACAATTTCCCTTTATATTTGCAGACACAGCAAGGAAGTCCAACCTGGACGTGACCCACCCTGTGCAGAGCAGAGTTTGGCCCTGACTCGCGGCGACTGCGATGCCAGTCTGATGATGCTCACGAGGTTTCTCCTGCCTGAGAGAAGAGTCTACCATTGGTCTGTCCATTAGGTGCAACTCGTTAAGCTAATTGCTATCACTGCTGGAAGGCCACCCAACAGCTCCTGTCCCAAGCCCAGGGATGCCAGCAGCCTGGTCCATGGCCGATGCTGGAGCCAGCTCTGGAGTCAAGCCAACACCGCTCTACGCTGGGAGGAGCATCGTGGCAGAAGCCAGACAGACCTATCTTATTTACAGGTTTAAGTGAAATCCAAACATCCCCACGACACGTGCTGAAAACCCATGTAAATGCCTGACCTTGCTCTGCTCTCCCTCTGTTGTAAAACTCCAGGAGGGGAGCCAACTTGTCCCTTTTTCCCTCCGCCTTTTTTTCCTTTTTTTCTTAACACCTTGTTTGTTGTGTACCAGAAGTCGCCTCATCACTTTCAAATCAAACGTCTCCTTCCTTTCTGCTCCCAGAAATTAAAATGTGGCAAGGTCTTCTCTTTCTTTTTTTTTTTTTTTTGTTTTTTTGAACAGCAAGATTAAAAGTTGTTTGAAGAATAATGTTTTCCTAAGTTTTAGCTGACATTCAATTTTAATGACTTTTTAAACAAAGTAACTATTAACTGTGCATCGTTTTATAGTTTCCTGATGTCTGACAGGTGTTTTTGCCCATGTGGGAAACAGATGCTAATAACATTTTCCCTAATAGCTCATAAATAATAAGCATTTAGCATTTTCCTTTGTATACTGCTCTGTCAATAGCCAATTTACTTTTCAGAAGCCACGACGTTTTCCTGTCAATCAGTTTTAGCCTCGGGCACTTTTTGGTGATTAGAAACCCCTTAGAGAGAGAGAACTCCAAATTAGTTTTAAATAAAAAATAAGAATATTCATGCTGTTGAACATCTAAAGGTAAAAAAAAAAAAAAAGATCTGGGTACATAAATATCACTGGTGGGGTATTAATACTTCATAGAAATCGAGTGACCAACTGCTCTCAGGAGAAACGCAGCAAAGACAAGCACATGACACAAAGAAAGTAATGTATGCTGGAGAAAAAGAACTTTTTATTTGAAAAAGGAAGTAATTTAGGGGTTTGCTAAACAGCTTTGACTCTAGGAGAGCTAAATCACCTTCTCATTTGGAAAACCAGCAGCAGCATAGCACTCAATGCCTACCACAGTGCCTCATCCTTATGATATGCCTTGGATCTAGTCCTGCTATTTTGTCTCTCTCCAGAAGAGAAAAGGCTGGAGCCAACATCTTTCCCTTTGAGGGGAGAGCAGATGCAGGACTGGGAAGTCCACAGGGGTAGGCACCAAACCCAGAAGGTGCCTTGAGGACCACGGGGACTACGTGGAGCAGGGACCAGCTCTCCAGGCAGTTGTCTTCTGCTGATTCACCCCTGTAGAAACCCTCCCTTTTCTACAGCCACAAAAAGCATCAGATAAGGGTCCAGGTATCTCCTGTCAGACCTTTTTGTCTTCACTGTAATAGAGAATAATAGAATATATCTATGCACCTCCCATGTAAAACCAGTTACAAGAAACTCCATTTAAATCACTTCCCCCCC